>JBCEWB010103072.1:0-10000 GCA_039654565.1 Peronia peronii | reverse complement strand
ACCAAAAACCAAGGACACCCCCCCCCCCCCCGGGTATCCCTATCCCCTCTTCCTCAATGAATCAAAGAATCAAAAACGTATAAGTGCAGAAATAATTTGACATTCATATATAGGCTACTTGCGAGGAACCCTCTTGAATATATGTGGCTATCTTATTATCAAACAAATGAGCAAATAAATGAGTAAGCAAACAAAGAAGCGGAATCTGTCTGATTATAAAATTAAAGCAGTACTTGGGTACACTGTATTGTGTTACTTTATAGATGTTGTAAATTCTTGGCATAAACTATAGAAACCATGCAACAATCGAAGAAGATCCAGGAAGCCACAGGATGTCAGACAAAATGTTTTCGATGTGGTAAAGAAAGGAAAGCTGAGATAGTAGTGCCGTGTGTCCCGTTCATCAGGCCTTGCTCAAACATCATACCAGGCACAGTCAGAGACAGCCGTGGGCGAGGGAGATCAAAGAAAAGATGAGAAGACAGCAACGGAGAATGGACTAGCATGGGATTGGCTGAGTCTCAGTGAGCAGTAGAAGACACAGAGTGTGGGAAGAGATTTATTTATTTGGTGGTCTCAGCTTCACAGGCGCTCCTACGACATGGCCAGAAGTCCAGAAATAGGTAACAGATGTTGGTTTCATTCAGTCTCAAGTGAGGACTATAGTGTTATGTTTTGTCGCGTTTTTGTCTCACGTCTTTCTCCTTTCTCTCTCTGCCCCAGCCTGTAAGATAAGTTACCTCTCGAACTGGGATGTAGTTGTGATATTAATTCCAGGCTTCCCTTATGCAGACACTATGCAGACATCTTTACTGAGCATACTGTCCATACAAGATGTTATTGGGGAGAAAGTCCGTCAGTAAGACAGATGTTTCATCCCAGAAATGTAACTTTACACGAGGTACTGCTGCCTCTCAATTGACATGATGTCTATAGGCACTTGTGTCGGGAAAACGTAACCAAAAAAAGGGAACATGTTGCTTTAATGGTTGTTGGTTTTACTTTTGATTCCAATTGTCTTGCTATCTCTTAGGATGTATAGATGGCTCTTCTATGTACAGCTACAAGTACTTTATTGTATTTATATTAAATACTCTGGCTAAATCTGATCGTACTAAAACACATCTTCACATCCTCAGCAACTGAAAGTATATGGTTTCTTTTTTTTTCTTATTAAAAAAAAAGCTAAATAATTTATGAGTGAGCTGTTATGGAAAAGGAGCACAAGTTATCCATATGCAGAGAAAAAAAAACAGGCAGGGAGAGATGACATTGGTCATACAGCAGGAAAAACATAAAGTAGCATCACCAGAGAAATGATAAGGTAATATTCAAAAAGAAAAGAGGCCAAGCGCTAGTCCCTGAACCTCCTGAGCCAGATCTTTGCCGGATGATGTAAAAAAGAGCAGTAAAATTGTCTTAAGATGGCACTGAGTGAATGTCTGTGGTCTACAGCTCATAATATGTTCATAGGGATTAGGGACGAACAATGAAACCATTACAGAATAATTATGTTTAGTGCATGTTTCTTATTTATTATCACACAGAAACTAATTTATTGAAAGAAGTAAACTTATTCAGAAAAGGCTGAAGAATAACCAAAAGGTTACAGTGAACCGCAATAGATATCTATACAATGATTATCAGTGCTGTGGTCGGGAAATGTTCAGTTCTAAATGGAATACGTCACAGCTACTACTGTCTACATAACATATTTAGCCTTCTTTCAGTAAGTCATAAAATTAAACGTGAATGACTACGCTATTTCCTGGCTTCCATTTTCACTCACAGATCTAAGCCACACAATGTTGGTGGATAGACGGTCTTGCTGCACAGGACAGGGGTGAACTGCTGTAAGATGGAGACCAACTCAATTTTCAGTACACTTTTAGCTAATGGCATTCCAATGCAGTATCGTGGACCGAGGCCGAAGTCGAAGAAAGTGTACGGATTGATGGAAACTTTGTCTTCAGGGCTAAGTCGCTCAGGCCTGAACATTTCTGGCTCATGGTGCATGGAATACACAGGAATACAAACTCGGGCGCCTTTGATGAAGTGAATCCCATCTACGACCACATCTTCTGTACCTTGTCTTTCAAAATGGGTTCCGAAGGGGAGAAGTCGGAATTTCTCATTAATGCACATCTGCAGATAAGTGAGCTGGTTGACATTGTCGTGGTTAGGGGTGTCATCGCCGATTTTCTCGTCTATTTCTTCAGACACTCGGGATGCATAGCCAGCACAAACAAGATGGAGGCGACACTAGACGATGTCGAATCATATCCGGCAGAGAGAAAGAACAGAATGGCACCCTGAAAGAGAAACAAATTGTTCAGTTACCCGGAGTTATGTATTTCGGAAGATCTGGTGTTTGCCATTACCTGCCATGAGGCGACTAAAAAGCATTAGAAAGTAAGTAAGGCTGCCTTGGTAAAACTCTGCAGATTTACACAGATATAACTTTTATTAAACTGCTTGAAACTACTTTGACAGAACCCTATTAAAATAAAGTTTGAACAAAATTGAATTTTATTTTTGTTTATCTATTGTGAAACTCATAATGAGTGAAATGTAGTTTTAAGTGCATGCAGTGATATAGTTTCAGTGGTATTTTCACATAGTGGAACGTTGTTTTTGAACAGATGAGATATTTAATAGTTAACCTCAGAGGCAAGAGAAATTATCTCTAAGTATTGTTCTTCTACTCAAAGAAAATAATGTTTTGGTAACAATTGAGCTGATTTCAGTCGCATACCTTTACAGCTTCTAGATTTTTTCTCCTGAGAGGAAAGGTCAGGCAGAATCTATTCTTGTCTGCTGTCACTGAGAAAGTGAAAAGTATGCAAATTTATTCCGTATTCCACGTTTGAAATAGTGAATGAGCTTATTTTTAAGTTTTGAAAACAATTTGAAATAAAATTGTTTAAACATTTTTGATGCATCATGATGGTTCACTTCATAAGGTACATTTGGGCAAATTGAGTTATTAATGCAGTGTGAAAGAGTGATCTTTCAACTATCCTTTGACACCAGATTCATTGCTCATTGACGTTATTTGACGGAATTATGAGCATCTAAAGCTATTGCACGCGGTTGTCGAAAGAAATCAAAATTCTGAGAAATTGGCTTTCAAAGTTTTGCGTTATATCTCCCTAGCAATGGACCCTACATTTTTAAAAGTGATTTTTACCTAGTTTTCGATTAATTCCATGATGCAGTGATGCTTAAAGAATAGGTTGGTGCAAAAATCCAAAATTCCACCATTTGACCTTTCTGCCCCATATGCTCGAAATCGTCCGGTGTACCTTGTGGACTGAACCGTCGTGATGAGTCACATTTGGCATCATGTGAAGTGATCAATGAAATTCACTTCAGGATCTTGGATGGCTTAAAAACAATTTATTTTCACTGACAAGACAACGAAGTTCGCCTGATAATGTGTCTGTGAATACTCACATGTATTTCAGATCTTTTCAGAACTGTTGAGGCTGCAGTTTCCTCTCCTTTGTTAAATTTGAGTGCCCTTTTCATCTGAACTGCGGTAGGGTAGGTGGGATTTTTCATGGTGTCCATTTCTATTCCGAGACTCACAGCGACGATGACATCCAGGGTGAAACTGGAGAGAAAGTCCTTGTGTTCAATGTCCTCATTCCTTTCCTGTACCTCAGATAGGTTTTTTATCAGCTGTTTGGCGCTCTTTTCCACCAGTTTACTCATTTTTTTCACTCTTCTTGTTCTAAACATCGGAGCAAGTGTCCGTCTGACCCGTATCCAGTGCTCGCCCTTGAGAGCCATCAGAGGTTCATGGAAAGGCTCTATGAGACTTGGGAAAGGGGGCCTATCGATAAAACTGTTGAAATATTTGATACAGATATTCTTGACCATCTCTGGATCTCTGAGGTAGACAGCGGGCTGGTGAAGGTTATATATTCCATAAACCTGTCGACGATAAGAGACATAAAAGCAGTCATTACTGCACAAGTTATTACTCTATTTTGTCTTTATCCTCACACGTGTCAAAGTACCGAGAAGGTCGAAGATTTGCCCGTCATCGCTTGCATTGGAACTCCCTACCAAACATGACATCGTGTTATGACATAGCATTCACATTATTGTTCTATCAACTTAAAGCATAAGGTGTCATTTCTTATATAAAAATGTCAATGTTATTTCGGCAACATCTATTGACCCTCTTACGATTAAGTAATAATTGCCTTTGTGGCGATCTTGAGAAAAACAATAACAAAGATATGAACTATAGTGATACATGTTACTGTTTTTGTTGTAAGAGTTTTATGACAGATTGTAAATAAACCAACCATAATAATTCCCTTTGTTATCTTACACTTATGAACTTAGAAACAGGAGAAGACTCCGATATGGTGCAGATGAATGAATGTCACAGTCGGTGATGTAGTATTCAAATGGTTATAATGGAAGGAGGAATTTTGTTGTGGGAGTTCTAGAACAGGACAAGAACAAACAGGTACTGATATTAAAATTTATTTGTTACCTTTCGCCACACCTGAAAAAAAAATCGATTCCGATACCATTGGGATAGAGATGAACAGACACAGCAGTCAGAGATGTAATAACGTTATCATATTTATGTTGATGTTGTTGTTGTTGTTGTGGACGATGATGTTGCTACTGTTGTTTTTGGTGGCGGTGTTGCTAATATTGTAACTCTTGTTGTCAGTGTTGTTGTTTTGTTGTTGGTATTGACGTTGCTGTAGTATTTCTTTTTGTTTATGATGATAATAGAGCGATACCAACTCCAAACTTTTCCACTCCGTCAATTTTATCCATTTTCTACCCAGTAATTCTTCATATCGGTCGTTCTTATGTCATTTTAACGTATTGAGCTGGTTGCACTTTGATGGTCTGTGTCTTAATTGTTATCAATATATAATAATAAGGTGATGATAATGACTGAATTCTAAACTTTCTAACAAAAACGTACGATTTCAAGGGAAAGTTTTAATTTTCTTAAAATCTTCAGTTGATCAGTGGAAGGAATTTGTAATCGAAAGATGTAAGAAACTTACCTTTTTGTCTTTGAACGTATTGTAGAGAATAATTTGAGACTGTGCTAGTCCATGTCTAAACGCGAAGTAGGCGTGGCCTAGCAGAGGTACCGCCCCTGGAAGTACGTCTATGCCCATCTTCTCCAATGTCTTGTCAATTGAAGTCTTAAGATACATGCCGGTAAGGCACACTGGTAACAAGACGGCTACGATGAAAAACCAGGCCATGTCAACTTTTGCCCAGCAGGTCGCTTTTTCTCAGGGCTGAATAAACTGAAAGAGAGAGCTTTCTTGTAGTGATTGTCTTTTTTTTTTTTTATTACTTTGTATTTAAGAAGTGGATTTGCTAAAGAGTACCTTGTGATCAGATCTAAAGTTTGAGAAACGTGGTATTTTATTTCATCCCCGTGTATTAATATCGATGGAAGTATGCGAATTTATTATAGCTTTTAGTTCTTTTATTTATTTTTTTTCAGGAAAATAGGGGAATAAGCAACACAACGCTGGTCTTGTAAATATGATATGGTGTATATAAACTTCTTACCTTACGCATGTCTACTTCTCATTCATAATAACGGCAATAAAGACAATGAATTGTAGTCATTACCATGCATACAATAATTATGTAAACACGCCGATAATGCAGAGTCACTCGGTCAGGCTTCTGACAGATTTTCTGATTTGATTTGCTTCTTAACCGACTGATTGACTGACTGACTGACTGACTGACTGACTGACTGACTGAATGAATGAATGAATGAATGAATGACCGGCTGACGAAATGGCTGATTGGCCGATTGTCTGGCAAAAAGAAGTAATATGGGTTTTATACTAACATTTAAGCATTAAACGTTCGCAACAACAACAATGACGACAACAAAAATATCAGTAAATGACAAGCATTATACGCGAAGATAATTCTAGCCTGACCTGCACCCATCCACTTAACAAAAACAAAGATGAAATTGCAGTTTGGTCCACTTGTTATTGCGTAGTCTGCAGAACAGACAATCACTTAAAAGTCAGTTGATTAACAAACTAAAACACTTCAGTTTTCCATCTGATTCTGGATACACATTTACTATTTTCTGATCTGTTAGCAGCTCAAATCAAATGCTGAAAAAAGGGTTAACTACAGAGTCTGAAAATCCTTAGCAGATGTACGTCTTTAAGTACAGTCTCCTAAGTTCAGACAGTACAGGGTGCTCCCCCCTCCCCCCTCTCCTAAGTTCAGACAGTACAGGGTGCTCCCCCCTCCCGCTCCGCCTCTCAAAAAAGAACCCAAAAAGATTTAATCAACTCCTACAAAGGTCCATCAAATTTCTCGAAATTTCAGTCTGTGTACAATCATTCTTTAAAGTTTCAGTTACCTTGGTTCCTTAGCATGAAAGTCATGGTCTTTCAAAAATATGTTTCAAATGGCGTCCTCGGCGTTGGCGGCAAACTTGCGCACAAAATTGTCAATTACTCGAACAATTGGTCATGAGGGGTTAGAAAAGGAAACGAGAGAGGGAGAGGTAACAGGATTGGGGGAGGGGAAGGGGGGGGGGGGGCGCAGTGGCTCTGTGGTTCGGCGTCTGCTCCTGGAGAAAACAACTCCCGACGGCGAGGCCGGGCTCGACTCGCTGGTCCTGCACGAGATAACCTTTACCAGAAAGTTGAAAGACGTATATAGAACGTAATGGTCCTGCACCGGGGGATGGGAAGACACAAAGATCGAAACCTGCATTTTTTCAGTGACTCAACGGTCCCCTGGCTTCCTCTGGGTAGGGAAGCCCGAAGTCTAACCTTCTCGAATAAGAGCCCACATATTTCGGAGCTCCCGTGTGTACGTTACGCAGGTTAAAGAACCCTTGGCAGTTCAAAATTGATGAAAGAGTAGGCTGTATGTCGCTGTCCGTGCAAAATTTCTAAATTTCAAATTTCTACCCAGAAAATTTCTCACAAGAAGATAGCCTCTTAAGGCCCAGATAAATCTACTTTATAAGGATTGAAAGGCTTAAGAAAAAAAAAAAAGATAACAGGTGTATGCAATGAGGGAGAAGGAAGCAGGAGTGTTAAAGGGCTGAAAATGGAATTTTAATTTCTATGACTTAAAGATGACTAGGCAACTTTCAATAAATAGGTCGCCACATACAAACCTGTATCATGCACTGAACGACGTTGGCCATCTCCGAAATCATATTTAGATCCACGACTCTGCGTGAGACCAGATATATACCGTTACAGCGTGAGATCAGATATAGATCTCCGACACTGCGTAAGATCAGATTGCTGATCCTTGTCACCGCGTGGGATCAGAGGTTCAGAGAGTCCAATTTCCTTTGCTTTGCTCTACCCCTAGGCTAATGTTGGGGAAAAATATTAATATACGTATTAATACACATGTGCATCCTAATATCCATGACAGAATTCAACACTTTGCTATTAGATTAGAAATTCTTGCTAACTTGAATTATATATAAATAATATGTAAGTATTTACCTGTGTGGGGCTGACAAACCGTCTTCTCAACCCTTTTTCTTTTGCTGTGTAGGCTAGGTCATCTCTATATCCTTTCATTCCACTCTTATTTAATTATTATTTGTTACTGCTGCTGATGTAACAGCTGTTCTCTCTTTCATCAAGAAAATTTCTGTGCATGCGTTTCCGTCGACAAATATTATTTCGTACACTCGCACAGTTTTACCATTTTTGTAGTCTACATAAATCTTGCTGTAAATGACTCTAAAAATCGTTTAATTTTTGTACTTTAGAAAGCACATTATGAATGTTTCTTAATATTTTCTATTTGTTTGATATACTACTTTGAAAGTCAAATTAGACATAAAGGCCCTAGAGCCAGTGTAGTAAATAAACCGACTATCACTTGAAATCAACAATAATGAGGCAATGGTTCTGGACGAGATAACCATCCGCAGGATGTTGACATGTGTAAATATACCTAGCCATAGTCCTGATGTCAGAGAACTTCATTTTTGAGTTTGGCTATTATTACTTGAGATCGTTATTAATGATATCATAGTTCTGATGTCAGAAAATTTCATCTTAAATTTCAGGTACAGTGAAAGAATGCATGACTTAGCAGTTTAATTTGTGGGTAAACTATGTTGCATTTGTGGCAATAGAATACACAGATTTACTGCGTTATAAAATAAAATAATAAGAGATTTTTTTCTTTGTCCAGGAGCAACATTTTTTTGTCATTTGGAAAAGACATTTTGAAAGATACTGAAATGGATTTGAAAAGAATGTTGACAAATGTGCTCTGAGAACTACAAATTTCATGAAGGAGTCAATAATGCAAGCAGCCCTTATTTCTTGTTTGAGAAAATGAACATGTACAATGTACATGGAAGAATCACATATTTGTTTGTATGTTTCTTTACATGGTTGATTTTTTCTTTCTGTTTTCATTATATTGTTATTTGAAAAAAAAAAGTTACAACTGAGATAGTTGCACAAATAAAGATGTCAACCGTAAAGGACAGGAATAGTTTAGAGATAAATTCTTCAGCGAAGACGTTTAACAGCTTAAATATGCTGTATTGTTTATGTCAATTACTTAACTTCACACAGTTTTCATATGTCTCGAACTTCATTTCTATAACTTACAAACCCATAAGAAATTACTTTACATAAATAAAGTACAGTACAGAAACTCAGCCTATCCAAAACTACACTTTTCAGAGAAGCATTGCTGGCAGCTAACTGTTGATTCAACTGTACAAACCTTGCATTTCACAGTGAGCGAGAAGGGGAAGGGAGTGATGGCAGGATATAAGCTTCACAACAAGACAACACATGCTCATGCCATGGATTAGTAGACAGCAGGAAAAAATTAAATTGAAAGAAACACTATATACACTTATCCTTAAATATACTGAGTCAAATCTGGCCTGATTTCTTTATGTTGAGTCAGTTTAATCAAACCGAGATCTTCCTCCCTCATCCAAATATATTGTAATCGATGTCCGTTGTGAACTACTTTTGCAGAGGATTGTATTAGCACAATGATCTCATTTGATTTAAAACATTGTGGAATTTCTGTCTTAATGGCCTACTAATATGACCAAGGTGCTGTAATAGACAAGAGGTAGCACAATATATGACATGCGGTGTGAATTGATAATAAAATGTTTCATTGGAACGGTAGGCTCCTTTCTTGCATTGTCCAAAAAGGAAAAGAAAAATAACTAATTAACAATGTTATTAGTTTTGACAAATATAATTTTTACCTTCTGATATTCATTTTTTTTTTTTTGGAGATGGTCTGAACCGGTGAACCATTTTCTTCATTACCAAGCAAGAATTTGATCTAAAACTTTTTAACATGACTCTGTAGTAATCAATTATATAAGGAATGTAAGCGAACATTTCAGGTTATCACAAAAGGATGCCTTTTTAGACATAAGAAATATGAAAAAAAATGTTCTGTTTTGAAAGTTTGCGTGAGCAGAAACAATTAATTATGTCGTAAAAGAGAATTTATTACCAGCTCATTCACCATATATCTTTCGTGATATATGTAATTGTGGCATTATTAAGACAGTCCGGTTCAAAGTTGGCAAAAAAAAAAAAAAAAAATTGGTCACATGCGGAAATTCGATATCCCATTAATAAAAGTCAACGCTAAAACCGTCATATGAGAGAAAAGATGATATCCCCAAATTTTTAATTTTGCCCATTGGTAACAGCAGCTGCTGAATTCAACATTGGTGTGGTGAGGATTTCTACTGTTTAAAAAAAAATCATTGGACTTTGGTCAGGGAGCTTATTCATTCAGATTCAGTGAAGTGAAAGAAAGAAATATATGTCTCTACCAGACTATATTAGGTTATCAAGTAGCAGATATAGCGAAAAAGCCACATTTGAGACCCAACACAACAAGTGAGATTGTGTGGGGGGGGGGAGGGGGGGGGGGGGGGGGGGGGGGGGGGGGGGGGGGGGGGGGGGGGGGGGGGGGGGGGGGG
>JBCEWB010103071.1:0-28028 GCA_039654565.1 Peronia peronii | reverse complement strand
CAGCAAAAATTGGCAGCTTCTAAAAGCCGAGATAATCCTACTTTCTTTGGATTGAAAGGCTTAAGAAAAACAAACAACTTGTTTTCACTTTTTATTACAGTCCATTTATTTATATAACTGATCCATTAATTAAAATAGAAAGTCAGGTTTATATAATTTAGAGATATTAATTCAGAAGCTATCATTGTTCTTCTTGGAGTAAAATGGGGACACTCTCTCAGAGTTGTAATCTGTTCAAAGAGAATGTGAACACAGAAAGATCTTCTGTAACTCTTGAACTCATGGGCTGCCCTGTTGAAGCTGGTTGTTCTTGCACTCTCCACGTTGACATTACTGCCCAGTCTCTTGTGTGGGATAACTGCCTTAGCAAAAGCTTGCTTGAAGAGATAAAGTGAAAACAGATCACTTAAAGATAGCCCAAGAGCTCTTAGGACACAAACACCTTATCAGTCAGTCATTGAAACAGGCCTAGACCCTATCCCTTCAAGGTTGAAGCCCAGATAAAAATAGTAGAATCTCATCTAGCCAAACAATCATTCTTCTTCTTCTCATGGGGCTGTTGCATACCTGAAAAATCGTTGAAGCATCTGGAAAATGAAGATCTTGAATTTTGCTTAGAAGTGCAACAGTCAATAGATATTAGAAGTCCCTAAAAACAAGCAGAAAAATGACAAAATCCAAGGCTACTGGCAGAGTTTGGCAGAGTACACAGCCTGACCTTGGTGAACACTCAAGAGAGGACTTTAATATACACAAACACCAAGCTTGATTGATAAACACAAGTCTGCACCATTGTCCTCTAAAATTAATTTTTGATAAAACTCTCAGTAAAAACATCTGAAAAACATCTTGGAAAAATGTTTGGTCATTTAATGGCAACATATAACATCAGCTCATTTCGAAATCCAAGTGACCCCGGGAAATATGCTGGTATTTCACAAAGAGAAAGAATAAATGACACTAAGTTGTGATATTTACTTGATATTTACTGTTCAGGCTGGCAACAACAGGAGTGTCTAGTACAGTATGTTTAATAGTGGAGAACTCCAATTCAGTGGGTTTTGTGGAAAGATGGAAATCAGTCCCTATTTGAAGTTGGCATATCCTCTCATTAAAAATTTGCAAACAAACTTACAACTTGATGGATGCAGTGAAAAAAAGATTATCACAAAAAGAAAATGAGGTCATCAGACTAAAGTTAATATGTTTGCCTTGTGATTGTTCATATTTATAGCCTGCTCAAGTCTCTTGGGATTGACTGAGTAGAGGGATGTGCCTTATCTCAGCAATAGCTGGCTTGGAGATTGATTTTGGCCGTCTTTGCATATGGAACATTCACGATCGTTATCTGATGATCTTCTCATATAGCCATCACAAGGCTACAGCTTAGCCGGACTTTGTGGGGTTTGCAGATGGAAATTATTACTATAATCTTTTTCATAAATAAGTAGATCAGCAAAGTAAAAGAAAACAGTGGCAAATTCTTATAGTATCAGCATCTTTCTAGTCTGTATATGACACATCAGATAACATGGCTGTGGATCACAGAAAGTTGACTTCACTCCATTCAGGGTTGTGATGACAATTACAAATCTCATTCACCAGTTTTCACTTCCAAACTGAACTCATTAGCTCAAACCAGGCTGCTACATTGGTAGAGTGATTATTGTCCCAGTCATTCCCCTACAAAGTCACTTTTTTTTTTATTCCAGTCCTATAAATTATGTTGAAGTGGTGGTTTGTTGTTCTCGTGGGCTTATTGTTTTCATGATATTACATCCATGAGTATAGTTAACAAAACAGTTATTCACAACAAATGGCTAACTCCGTATAAATCATTAGAACTCCCATAGGATGTAAGTATCTGTTGGCAAGATCTTAGTTTATATGCCTCTCCAAATTAATGAATTTATAATGCTGGGCATAGAAGATCATAGACAGATCATCACTCATTGAATGCTGAATTGATTGATATTTTCTCAACGAAAAACAGTTTAGTGATTATTTTGTTGTTTGAGGCAGACATGACTTTGAGATGAATATGAGACGGATTCATATGCTCAAAGGCAGAGCATTTTGTTTAATGGTATTTAAGAAGTATTTTACTGAACATTTTTTCAAATTATTGATCATTATCAAGTTTTTAATACAATGTTTCATCTCCATGGAGACATTAATCTGAAATTTCATCTTTCCTCAGCAGCAGTGTATAGTTAATCATCAAAGATGGTATAGAGTGAACCAGATCTCTGGCAGAGAAGCAACATGATAGAAGAGTGCAATATCTTGATTAATGAAGTCACTGATTATATCTATGTATCATGTCATTAACTGTTCATTTTAGTATTGTGATTGAGTATTTAAAAACACAGTTGTTTGTTGATTTTTTTTTTTTTTAAAATTTTCATTTTTATCTTAAACTTTATCGTTTCTCTCTGTGTAGATTATTATTAACAAATATATATATATATTTTTTTTTTTTTTTTTCTGGTTCATTTTAGGGTGAAGAGGAAATCATTGATGCTGTGAAGGCGGCTGTACGTGCTGGTTACCGTCACATTGACTGTGCTGCCATCTACCGAAATGAGCGAGCAGTCGGCCATGCGCTGAAGGAGCTCTTTGTGATGGGAGTAGTACAGAGAGAAGATTTGTTCATAACTAGCAAGGTGTGTGATTGTATCAACTTGGAGAAGAACTTTTTAGCCTGATGACATCAAGTAGATGTTACACGTTTCTGTTTTACTGATGATTGATTTGTCAGGGATAAAATTTCATTGTACATTATATGGCATGAAAAAATATTTGCCCAAAGAGATTTAAGAAGGCAAGGAAAACTTCATAATATTTACAGAGCCTGTTACATCATAGTCTTTGCACAGTATGGTGTTTGTGTTGGGATTTAGCGGCACATCAGTGTGTTAGAGGTATGTTGTGCCTAACACAGTGAGATATGTTAACATGTCAAAATTGTTGATCAAAGTATATATAAAGTATAATACCATATGGGCGATGCCTTTACAGGTTATAAAAGGAATACCAAAACGTGTGTATTAGATAGTCAAAGATTGTACAGCGAAATTAACGAATGATAGATGCATTTTTCTAGTCTGTATGAAACACATCAGATAATATGGCATCTCCACATGCAAGAAAACTAGTTATGCTAATGTGTAGGAAACAGAAATCTTTGCAAAAATTTGTGTTTGTTTATGTGCGGGACTTTTGTTTCATTTTCAGCAAGAATATTATCTATGATAAATTGAGCACAGGACTTTCATCTTCAGACCATGATATGACAAAATAAGTTATAAAACAGAGAGAATTTTTCACGGGATTATTTTCTAATGATGAGGACAATCTTCACCATAATCCTCAGGGCATATAAAAGATTTATGCTCAGACCAATTTCTCTATGAGTTCATGGACTGTTTTCAGAGCGAACAGGAGATCATTTCGCAGATTATCTGCCCCTCGCAAAAGAAGGACTCGTGTAAGGGGAGGTCATTTTGACCAGCCGAATTACTTCCTTTCCCAGCCAAGGCGATCTATAGCAAACATTGTAGAGAGGAAAAAAATTCCTTTACGCCTTGCCTTTCGAAAGAGTGATCGCCAAAAGATTTGATAAAATTATAACAATAAGAAGAAAACACTCTCTTTACATCATTATTTTTTTGGAATTTTTCACAGTGTATGTCTCAAGTAAAAAACGCAGAAGTGATTTTTTTACCTCTTTACACTGTTTGTCCAGTCCCTCTTGTGTCTGGTAGAGGGAAGTAATAGGTCTGAGCACAATGATCTTCCATTTACAGAGACTAATAAACTTTATTTCAGTTGTGGAACACCTGCCACGCTCCAGACCTGGTTTTGCCGAGCCTGAAGAAGACGCTAGATGACCTAGGTCTGGAATATGTTGACCTGTACCTTGTGCACTGGCCGATGGCTTACAAGGTAATGTTCATTTCGGAGCCCAGTCTTTGAAGTATTTGTATGAGAAGAATGCTACAACACAAACTAGAAAAAAAGAGACCTGCTCTTAAAAGATACATTCTAGTATTGCCAAAAGAAATCATAACATGGAACCCGCAGCGAGCAAGGTTTAGAGATAGCCAAGGAGTATTTGAAGAGATTGGGTCAAGGCAGAGATAAAGAAGGCAGGAGCGACATATCAGGTAGTTGAAAAGAAAGCACAGGACAGAGATGTTTGGAGATTGTTTGCAGAGGTTTTGTGCTCCCTTGGGGGTTAAAAATTTGCTGATGATGGTAATGATGATGATTTTTTTCATCCTGACAAAGAACTAACCAGCTTCTAAAATTTGAAATTTGTTTATTTACCATTTGAGATGTGACACTGTGAAATCGCGCATGTCAAACTGAGGCGACCGGAGAAATCACGTTTTTCAACAGTGAACGAATTTTTAAGGCAATTTTTTTTTTCTCCACAGAACCCTTCTATATCAATGTGAAAATGCATTTCAGAGTTAAATATGTTGAAAAAGATTGAGTAGAAGCCCAAAAATTGTAATTTAGCAGCATGGGCTAACAAAGATTAATACGGATTTACAAAAGTTATCGGCCATTTTCTCACTAAATTCACCTGCAGCAATAGGCCACCTCCATTGTCTTTAATTGCCAATAGCTCGACTTCTACTTAAGGTAGAGCAAAAAATTTTTCACACATAGAAAGGGAAATGAATAAGCTTAGCATTAGTACCAATAACTCCATGTGCTCAAAATTTGACGAGAGCCAGATTTCATCATGTTATATCTCATTTATTTTTCTCATACTAGTACAAAAACGTATTCTACGAATGGGGATTATTGAATCAAGAATTTTATGTGAGTCTAGTTAGATGACAATTACCAGCATTTAGAAAAACAGCTACAGATATCATGTAATGAAAGAAGGGAACAAAGGGGGCTGTGTGCAAATGTAAATTAAGAGCACTGAGTAAACTGAACGAAACAAAAGACACGAAAGAAGCAAAAGGGTTACTTTACAACAGTATCACTACTTAAACTTTAAACACCGTAAAGTACAACACTAAGTTAGCATTGTAAAAGTAGGTTGTGGGGAGGGAGAGGGGCATGCAAAATATTACATATGACGTTTCTTCTTTTAAATTCCTTTTAAACCAGAGTCTCCCAGCCAACAGTTTAATTGATTAGAAATCATGCTGAAAGTGTGCTGCGAGCTGTAATTCATCACACTACTACTGTCCTCCTCCCATACCATTCTATCAATTTACAACTCGGATCAGTCACCTTTGCCAGTTTATTATTCAATTGTTATGGCATTTTTAGAATGGCGTCGAACATAATAAGCTTTTTTCAAGTTTATATAGGTAAAAACACATATCTTTATGCAACAGTTTTGTGTGCCAAGTTTCAGATAAATCCATTCAGCAGTTTCGAGTCCATAAGCCTTTTATGCATTTTGTTGCAGATTTATATTATAGACTGATGGTCTTTTTCTTTTAACTATAGCAATTGATTGACAGTTTTATGTTCTTTTAAGACATTCCAGTAAATTAATGATGATGACAGGCTTTTCAAATTTCTTGTACCATCTACCTTATGTGTTTAAACAGAGTTGAATAACCTGTCCCATATAAACAAGGAAGAAAATATTCAGTGATATCATGTGTTAGCTTGACAAGGAGATGAATAGGGCTTTTTTCGCATTTTTTTTGTTGTTGTTGTTGTTGCTTGTGGTTATTGTTTGCTGATTTTTTTCCTATCATTTTCCCATTATTTGCTTTTGTTTTTTTTAAATTAAAGGAACATTAATATTATTTTTGTACATGAAATTATGCTGATTGTTGGAACCATAGATGGACTCCAGAAATTGAAATTTATGAGTAAAGGTTGAGGGCTTGAGGTTAACACTGATGTAAGGCAATTGATATGATGTGGCATTTGTGAAACTAGTGGCATTAAAAGAGTGAGAACAAAACCATGGCTTGATTTGTTCGTTGGTCGTTGTTGTATGGAGATTAGTAAATCTACATATTATTTGAGTGTTGTCTTGTTGTTTTAATCAACAGGAAGGAAAGGAAATGAATCCACTGGATGAAAACGGCAAAGTCGTGGGCTCAGATGTGGATTTTGTGGATACCTGGCAGGTGAGCCAAGGCTGTTGTGTTCTCTTGTGCTCAGTGTTGACCTTCAGTTATCAGCTTATTGGACTTGTTGGGAATCCGTTTGTGATCACATGGTGGTGATCAACTCTTCCTTTGTTTACATTGTGAAATACATTGCATTGTGAGCAATTCATACAATATGGGTCATTTTTGTGTAACTTGTGAATGTAACAACCATGTCAAACAGAGCAAGAATTATGTTCCATATAGACTGATAAACTTTTGATGCATCTCAATCAAAAAAGCAATTTTTTTTTTTGCATCCTTGTTCACAATACAATGTCAGTTAGTACATGGCCATGGGGAGACTGAATGATCCCATTCCTTTGTCACACTAGTAACTTGTGGCCAAGATTGGTATGCCAGGAACATCAGCGAAACTGCTTGCATGTGGGACCCAGTTTAAAAGTCATTCCAGCTTTTCATCTGGTCATCTGATTTTCTTCATAATAATATTATTCTCTTCCCATGTCTCCCTTAGAATTGTCCCTTTTGTATTTTGACCAGTTCGTCAGAATAAAAAGTTCTCTGTATGTAATATCTAAACAGTAAACATAGTGATCAGGTACAGCAGATGAGCAGAAGGGAAAAGGAGTTTGATTTAAGTGATTTCAAGGAGGCCAAGGACAAATGCCTTTGCAAAGTAGTGGGCTTTTATTTCAAAGAAATTTCAGACCTTACCAGGAGTTCACAACATATGGTATGCATATTTTGATCTGATCTGAACGTATTGTTTCTTTTCTTTCTTTTCCCTGAAGCAGGTTATGGTTATGGTCTTTATATGCCTTTTAACCTCTTCCGGGGTGGTTATCTTGGCAAATCTCCCTGAAGCACATTTAAAGGATTGCTATGTCCATTGCAACATGATATCTTCATAGGGAAAAGAAAAGCATATTCGAGTAAAATTTTTTTCATAAGGAAAGAAAAAATGATGGCATCACAGGCTTAACTTGAAGGCAGCATTTGACAGGCAGGCAGTACCGATGAGAATTTATGATCCCATGTATATCTTGGGTTCTTTTCATTAATTTAATTCTTTTCATTAATCAATGGAAAGAAATTTCACAGGCAAGTGTAATTAACTGAAGAAATATGAAACTGTGTTTTCTTACCAAGAAAATTAACAATTTGTGTTTTCAGACAGAATTTTTGCTCTTTTTCTGATACATGTATATAGGCCATGGAAGATTGTCGTGATATGGGCAAGACCAAAGATATAGGGCTGAGCAACTTCAACAGCAAACAAATTCAGAGAATTCTAGACATTGCAAGGATACCACCAGTAGCATTACAGGTATTTCTCACTTTACATTTGCTGTTGATTATCGTAGAGAAAGATAGGGCATTTTTTAACATTAAAATAGTGTTCGTTTGAATTTCTTACGGATACTTCCAAAGCTACTTTTCACAGATAGAACTAGTTCAGTGCTTGCAAGGACAATCCT
Source organism: Peronia peronii (assembly GCA_039654565.1). Lineage (NCBI taxonomy): Eukaryota > Metazoa > Mollusca > Gastropoda > Systellommatophora > Onchidiidae > Peronia > Peronia peronii. The sequence goes on along the minus strand of JBCEWB010103071.1, from coordinate 20,443 downwards.
GATGAGGTTTGTTTTGATTTATTAAAATTCATTCTAATATTTTGCTGATAGTTATATCCATAATTGCTTTTGAAAAATTCTGAATCAGTGAGGATATTTGGCAATGCTCTGAAAAAAAAAATACATATGGGCATGAACACATAATGATACACAACAGTGTTGAAATGACAATATTAAAGTGATCTTTCTGTTGACCATCATTTACTGGAAGGTACTGTTATAACTACGGCACTATGGTGTCAGAGTGGCCCATTGGACCTAAGGATCTAATTTCCAGATTTGAATCCAGATAAGATTTTGTTCTTGGGAAAAGGCAGTCTACAATCATTTCCTGACTTGGCCTGAGGTAAAATGTATACAAAGTATAGACAGGGCATGTATTGCTACATGCAGGTTCAGTTATATTTTAGCTGCCATGATAACAAAATGCACTCTGAAGCATCCCAGAAACTATAAAAATGGAGACACTGTTGCATCAAGATATTACTGTTATAATTAATTGAGTTACTATGTTGCGATAGATCTTATCATTACAGTGGTAGTTGTTTTCGCCAGCCAGATAACCTCTCTTTGCCAGACATACAGCTTGTTGAACAAGCATCACAAAGAAAGAAAAGCTCACTTTTGCTCTATTTATTTCAAATGATGCTTTGGACAAAATGTAGAGCAATCATGGTCTACTGAAAATGTGATTTTCTCATAATTATGCTTTCGTCAGACTTTCCTGCGGTAAATATGTTAATAGAAAAAACAAGCCTTAGGTGGCCATCAGATTTTTTTCTTCTTGACAGTGCTTTTCCCAACCCTTATGTCTGGCAAGGAGAAAAAAACTAGGCAGGTGAAAAGCAGTCCTCTTTATGCCTCAAGATTCAAGATCCTAAAACATACCAAGAAGCATTATATTCAAAACTGTTATAAGATCATCCAGTGACATTCGTTTTTTTCTCTCTCCTCTGCAGTTAGAAGCCAACTGCCATAACACCAATTCCAAGCTGATTCAGTTTGCAAAGTCCAAAGGTTTGGTTGTGGTTGCCTTCGCACCGCTCAGCACGCCGAGTATGGAGTAAGCACCAACTACTGTTAACCTGTATTACTGTTATCGTTCATCATCTTCATTCTCATTATCATCATTTTCTGTCAGCTTATAACTTACTAAATATATTAAAAAGAAACATATAACAATCTGGAGAATTGATAATTTTTAATTAATAAATTGATGGAAATTGCCAAATTTTCAAGCTGGGTTGACTCTTCTTCCTCGCCGTTATCATCATCAGCATCATCATCATTTTACGAAAAATGTCTTAAAATTAAGATGATTGTCCACTGACAACTAATCAAATATACCAAAAAAGTTGAAAAACAATATGAAGAATTTTGAATTGAGTTAATGAAATGAAGTAATAACGTTAGCCAAATTTTCGAGCCCGCTTGGCTCTTTGTCGGGCAATAATGAAAACATATAAAATGTAAATAGGGTATTGCTGTACACGAAAGCAAATGTTAATTAAATAATTTGTTTATTGTATAGGAGAGGCTTTTCAGCATCATCATCATCATCATTTTGTAAAAACGTCTTTGAAAAAGACGGAGACTGTCAGTGGATATTTAGATATTTAATAAAAGTGAAAAAAAATATACATAAATGGATAAGTGCATAAATAAATGAAAATGGAAAATAACAAAAATGGAAAGTAAATAAAGAAATAAAAAAATTTAAAAATATAGAAAAAATATAAATAAAAAATAAATAAAAATTTTCAAATTTTCAAACCTAGTTGATTGTTCTTCAAGGAGGGTAAAAAAATGTCAGAGGAGTACAGCAGTTGTCTTTCATATCGTCTTCTAGCTATGAGGAATGTTCGCAGAAATGGATCGTGGTTACAATGAAACATCTAATAATTATAGCAATTGATGCATGCATCATCATCGTCATTTTTATGTTATTGGCTTGTTTTGAGGTACAAAATATAGACTGTCAATTTACCTGGTCTTAATATTGTGTCAAATTCATAATTTAACAGCTGGGGATGATTAGATGATTCTCATCTAATGAAATCAGAATGTTTCATGTGGGCTGACATTTTTACAGGGAAAGTGAACTTTCTAACGAAATGCCAGTTATGTAACTGTACATTCTACTTCAGTAATGGTCGGTCATTGTTTCATTCTGTGCTTTTGCAACAATTTTCAGTGAACTGATGTGGTTAAATTTTTCTTTACAAACTTATACATTTTATAGACTTTATTAATGATAGGTCAACATTTTTTTCCTTCTGTTTACAATGAACCCATGTGCTTAAGTATACTTTGTCAATTGGAAGATATTTGCATGTTAATCATGTATTCATCTTCAGTAATGATAAGCCATTGTTTTATTTGTTACATTTACAGCCAAAGTAAAGTCAAATTGTTAGATGAGCCAGCGATAAAGGAAATAGCTGCCAAGTATGGGAAGACACCTGCTCAGGTAGGATCATCTCATTCTGAAATGATCACGAATATTCAGAAAAGCTGTGAAGGCTTAGACTGCAAAGTGGGATGAGTGCCATTGTTAGTATATAGAAGATAGATCCATCAGATGATACTTTTCTTGTGAAGTATATGACCAGATCTTAAAAAAAAATATTTCACAAATGTAATGTTTTCAACAATAGCAAACCATTTGGATTTCATGTGTTCAGCAAAACAGATTTACTTGGAACAGAATGTCATGTTTTTCTGAAAAAGAGAAATTGGATTTGTCTAATTTTGCAGTATATTTTTCATATATGAGCTGTGACACAATGAAATCAGGTGCTCGTCGAACTAGGACATCCGGAGAAATCATGCTTTTTCGGAATCTCTGCTTTTCGGCAGTGAGTGAATTTTTATTGCAAAATACTTTTTTGCAAAAAAACCTTCTATGTCCATTTTAAAAGTTATTTTAGAGTTAAATTTGCTGAAATATATTGAGTAAAAGTCCAAAATCTGTAATTTAGTAACATGACCTAAATGAGGATTAACAAGGATTAACAAACTTGATCGGCCATTTTCTCACTAATTATGGTTGCAGCAGCAGGTCACCCCCATTGTCTTTAATTGCAAATATCTCAACTTCTGTTCAAGGTGGAACAAAGAATTTTTTTACCAACGGAAAGAGAAATGAAAAAGCTTTACAGTGATACCAATGTCTATATGCTGAAAAATTGTCGTGCACCTGATTTCATCATGTCGCGTCTCATATTTATTATCAAAGTTTTTTTGTCTCTGAAATCACTGAACTGAAGTAAACAAATACTCTCCAGTACCATTTCTGGTATCTAAATAGTTGGACCTACTGTTGATTACAACGAAAATATCTATCTCTTGATAATATACTTCATCCACTAATTTACTACTGGCAGTTTTCAGTCATGTATATTGGTCTTGTCTTACACTAAACTATCCTTTCAAGTCAACAAAACAATATCTTGATCCCCAGAATTCCTGAGAGTTAAATGATACATCCATTCAAAATTATACTCATCAGAGCATTTGTATCCACAAATTTGCTTGGGCATCTACCAATTATTTTGGCATCTATCAATTATTTTGGCATCTACCAATTATTTTGGCATCTACCATTTGCTTTGGTATGTACCAATTACTTTCACTTTTATCAATTACCTTGGCATCTACCAGTTACTTTGGTATCTGCCAATGACTTTGGCATCCACCGATTCCAGTGGTATTTACCAGTCCAGTTGCAATGGCATCTGTCAGTTACTTTGGCATCTGTCAATTACTTTGGCATCCACCAAATGCTTTGACATCTATTAGTTATTTTTGCATCAGCCAGTTATTTTGGCAACCTCTGATTACTTTGGCCTCAACTAACTAGTTACTTTTGCAACAGCAAATTATTTTGTGATTTGCCAAGTACTCTGGCATCCATCAGTTAACTTTGGCATCCATTAGTTACTTTGGCATCTATCAGTTACTTTGTCTACTAGTTATTTTGGAAGCAACCAGTTGCGTTTGCATCCCTCAATTACTTGAGCATCAACCATCTATTTGGGCATCTGCCAAGCACTTTGATATTTAATGATTTACCAGTTGCTGTCTACGTAGTACTTCGATATTTAGTGATTTACCAATTGCTATCTACCTATTACTTTGATATTTAATGATTTACTAATTGCTGTCTATCAATTACTTTGATATTTAGTGATTTACCAATTCTGTATACCTATCACTTTGATATTTAATGATTTGCCAGTTGCTATCTACCTATGAATTTAAAATTTAATGATCTACCTATTAATTTAATATTTAGTGATTTACCAATTGCTGTCTATCAATTACTTTGATATTAATGATTTACAATTGCCATCTACCAAATACTTTGATATTTCATGATTTACCAATTGCTCTCTATCAAGTACTTTGATATTTAGTGATTTACCAGTTACTTTCTATCAATTTCTTTGATATTTGGTGATTTACCAATTGTTATCCACCAATTACTTTGATATTCAATGATTTACCAGTTGCTATCTACCAATTACTAAGGCATGTAACAGTTGCTCGGAGCTTTCCATTTTGTTCTCCCTCAGGTGGCCATCAGATTTTTGCTCCAGCAAGGTCTTGCCACAATTCCAAAGAGTGTGAGAACCAAACGCATTGAAGAGAATGTAAAGGTAAAATGTTCATATCACTGTTGGAAGGTCACACCAAATTGTGCCACTATGAAAATAACATCAGTCATGAGAATTTTGAAGTATTGGGCAGGGTTTCTGATATATGTATTTCTTTTGTTTGCTGAATTTGTTTTGTTTTGTTTTATTTTTTGTGCCTTAAGGCAGTTGTGAATTTATCACCATCAGCGCATTTGAAAAGTGATATATCAGTAATAATGAAAGTATTTATGGTAGCTAATGATTGGTAGCTAATTTATTATGCATAACTGAAGGCACATTTCACTTTAGTGGTTGATACATAGAAGTAATTGTATACAGGTACATTGGCAGAGAGAGACAGAAAAACAAACAGACATAATCAGGTGCCTGAATGGTACCAAAAACTGTGTTTCAATAACCAGTGCTAAGTGCAGCTGGTATCAGAAAAGCTTCAGACAGAATTCATATCAAAATTTGCAAAAGGTACAGTTCAAAAATACTTTAATGAGGTTCTACTATGTCTCCTTGTATAATACCAGAAGAGGACCCACGGCCTTTGTGGGAGATTTTTTAAAATAAAGATTAAACTGAAAGTTACTCAAAGAAAACATGTTTGATGTTTAAAATGCGTCATTCTATCGAATGTACAATTCAGATGAATCACTGTTATGACTTTACCATTCAATTGTTATTACCGTTTTAGGATAACGCTAAATTTAGCAAGCTTTTTTCGGCTTTGTGTAAGTAGGATCACAGATCTTAATGCAACAGTATTGTGTGCCAAAGTTCATATGGATACATTCAGTAGTTTTCGAATCCATAAGCCTTTTATGGGTTTTGTTTGCAGATTTGTAGAATAGATATGTAGTCCTTATCAGTAATCAGCTTTTGGGAAGGTTAAATATTCTGTCAATTTCTATAGTTACACATTAGAATGAACAGGATTTTCAGCATGTATATCATATATCAGTTGCGTTGTTATTCATCAGAATGAAAAAGATTTTCAGCATATGTATTGTTACAGTCAAAACTGAGGAAAATCTACAGAGCAATCCAGATAGATTAACATTGCAGGGGGAAAGAAAACTTGGTTGAGCTAACTTGATGTCAAGCTAGCAAGGTCCAAGGGATATAAATCAATTCATTGAATGTATTTATTTATTATTTCCTTTCTTAACATCATGCTCCTGATGGGGTGATGTTATTTTTTTTTTTTTGTGCATGTTTTTTCAGAATTTTTCTTTTTGTTTTATTATATTTGTTATTAGATAGATTATGAATGATAAAGTCCATACTTGAACAGGTATGAATGTCACAATATACAAAACTGGTACATACAGGTACATATCTCAAGTACACGAACAGTCATAAAATACAGTGTAAAAATGGATGGGTGAGGGGGGAAAAGAAGGTGGACTGAAAATGGAGCTAATATTGTACACACAAAAACAGTCACAGAGTAAATGAAGCACATGCATGCATAATGTATAGGTTGAGGGGGGAGTGGGATAGAAGGAAGAGCCATAGGCTTGAAGTTATAGCAGCATTGCTTCTCCACTTACATTCTAAAGATGATGCTGTCTCTTTTTAAAGCAATGCATCCAATCAACGTGACAATACTAGCCTGATTTCTCCAGTTCGTGGGCAATGCTGGTTGCTTTTGCTACTAAAACTGATCCGCTCACTGGTAAAGCCATCATTTCCATGAACCACTGAAGTAAAGTAAATGTGTGATCATGCACAGCTAATCCACATAGTTATCAGGTGACATTTATCTGGAACTCTGAGAACTGTTTTTTATACTCTTCCTTCTTTCTTGAAACAAAGTTTCTAGAGATACTGTATTCGTTCACTAGATCTACATCCTTTTTGCCTTTTTTTTTTTTTTTTTAAAAATAATCTTCAGTCATATCAAGTTTTCTTTTTAATGACCAAGCCATGCATTTTTCTTTTACCAGTAAAAGTTGCGAATGATATGTTTGACAAAATGATCTTGTTTAGTAGAGAAACAGAGTCTTGACATAAATCTTATGTGAGTGCGAGGCTATGTCAACTTAGAATGAATTGGGTTTACTCATTCTGTGTCCTTATTAACACTTCTTCCTGCTGCCAGTTTCTGTCTCGATAGATAAGAAAAGGAATATCTTCAGAATTCCAGTAAATATCACCATAATTTCACTTGATTGTGCACTATGCATCCGCTTTGTAATCAGTAGAAATAATAATAATAATAATGGAGTAACTCTAAGAGAAGTAGGTGCTAGCTGTGTACAAAAACTAATTTTAAAAAATGTTGAAAGAAATTCATTTCTGCCATCAGTAATACACTTTCCAAATTGCAGCAGTCTTTACTTAGTCTGCGTTATTCTCTTGGTACTCATGATGTTGAGTCTATCTGCATGTGAGTGTGAATGTATATTAATATACATTGCATCGCATCAGTTACGAAGGGCATTTCTTTTTGAGGAAAAATAAAGTAATTCCTGCCTTATTTTATCTTATAGTCCATGACAAAGGATTCTTATGACTCATTCTGCTTTCTCTTCCATCCAGGTGTTTGACTTCAAACTGGCTGATGATGAAATGTCCAAACTTGCTGCCTTAGATAAAGGATACCGAGGCTACGATGAGAAAATGTAAGTGATGCTTAGTGCATCAGTTATTTCTGATAATAGATGGCCTAGTGGTTAAGCCGTCAGACTTGGGATCAACTGTTCTCGGTTTGAATTCTGATAGCTGATATTTTTATTTCTGGGAAAGACAATCTACATTCATTTCTAACTGCCCAGGTTGAAATGGGTACCCAGCTATATATTATTTTTAGATTGATAAGGTTTTGAATGCCTTACAGGCAGCCGGTTTGTATGCTTCCCAGGAAGCTGAGAATGTCTGGGTCTGTCGCGATAATGGTAGACTGTAAAGCACCTAAAGCCTGCACTTTAGGGGGATAACAGACCTGCCTACCCTCCCGCATTTCGTGGAATCCTCCCGCATTTTGACACGCTATCCTGCCTTCCCGCACCATGAACATAAATTCCCACTTTCGGACGACTTTGACATTTCATAGGCTTACCATTTTTCTTTCCGTCACATACTTTGGTGTCATTCAGAATATCGCTGGAGTATTATCGTCACCCTCAGTGCAGAAAGTAAATTGCGCTCTCCCGTGCGTAGCTATGAATAATTGTCCTGCCCTCTGCTGTTGCTAAAGCCTGTGTCTGTAGGCCTACAGTACGTGATGTAGTCGAGTCCGTTCATGTAGTGTTATGTGTTAGGCCTATACCCCACCCATCCCGCCCTAGCGCCAAGAGGTCGTTCACATGCGCCTGTCATTCATGATCCAGTCATCAATCGGCGCGCAATCGCTCTTGTTGTTTCCTTCTGAACCTACCTTAGAGTAACGGCGATATTCCATCCCATCCCTTGTTTTATCTTTTCATTTACAGTGCACTTCTTGCCAACCGCGGTTATATAAAGTTATGACTCTCGATGTAGATCTATCTCAGGATCAGTCACCATCACAAGTCTGGTCCGATGCCTATAACCTGTTTAGCTTACGAATGTTTATGTCATCAGCATCACGGGACTGAAAATGGCAGGATGCCCGGTAACTTGCATCATCATGTAGATCTAGGCCTACAGGACTTTCTGTTTACTTTACATAAGAGGGGATAAAAAAAAAAGACCTGAGTTTTGGCAGTTCCGACACGATTTTGGAGTGAAATTGGACCCGCCTGTCATTCTATGGAATTTCCATGCCAGCAATCGCAACAGACATTGTCTCACTCATGGGCTATTTTCTGTCTAATAAGATGGCTATTATTGCACCTCCTTTTTTTTTCGTGATAATTATTACTGCTCGATTTTTAACTGCTTCACAGCCAAGCATCAGTGATACGGTCAGTTTCTCTCTCTGAAGGACCTATTTAATAAAACAAAGCGGCAGACCATCCTGAGCTTTTTACGCCAGGTTGGTCACGGCGTGCACGGGACTGATATTTTAGTTGCCACCAACAAACGCTGTATCAGTTAGAGGTCACAGGGTCATTTACCTGGTGAGGCAGGCGGTGCGCTGCTGGAGCTGAGCAGTACTGTAGCACTGATTTATTGGGTTTATTTGTCATTATATATTAGCTGTTTCCTTAATGATACAGTTATGTGACTCAAACGGTTAGATAGAGTGAAAAGCCTGTAAAAGAACATACCAAATTTATATTCGCAGCTACAAATACAATTTTACATGATTGCTTAAAATCCAGTGTATATTTCTGTCACAGTTGTCAAAAATGGGTTATCTTTATCATTCTAAACTCAAAACTGGCAGTCACAATGAGTTTGGAATTTGGCAAGGTGATAGGTAACATTTAAGTCTTTACACATACCAAAGGAGAAGTCCGTTTACCAAAAATAAGAGGGAGTTGTATCCAACAGAAGCCTATTACATTATGTTCTCTTTACGCATTTTAACCTCCTGTGAGTAGTTATCCTGGTGGGACTAAAGACTTTGATAAACCAACACAGTCTAGTCCTTACAAGAGATACACTACAATAACATCAATGAACAAAACAAAAATCCAGTTCAATAACAGGATATTAATAGAATGTATGATTTTTTTTCCTCATTCTGCCTATTTTCTTGTTTAGTTTCCTTACGCATTTTCCTTCTGCACTGATTCTTTCATGGAAAGCAACATTGGTGCAACTTGTAACACATGATTATGCATTACAAATTGTAATTTTTGTATGCTCTTATTCATACCCCATTCCCGTTTTTTTTAAAGCTTGAAAACTGACTGATGACTGCTTTTAGGCCCCAATTCTCCCATTAGGCCTAGTCTGAATCTGGTTTAGTGCAAAAGGCAGACAGCGCATTGTTCCAGAAGATGTTTCTAGGGAAGTGTGTTCTTGGGGAAGAGTTCTCTGCAAAGTGTCATGTATTCATCGATTGCGGTTTGAATGGAAGCAAACGGTTCTTCACCGATTGGATTAGTGTGTAAAATAAGGGGGTGGGCTTTGCTCAAGACCTGATTTAAATTGTTAAACATTCCGTTAACCCTGTCAGCTTCCCCAATACCACGCCAGCTTTTTGTATAGGCTTTGGTCTGAGTGATGAGCAAATATGTGAGATCCGATGAGATCTTCATAGACTGTGGGACCGAGGTATCAGTGACAATTGTGACCGACATATGACCGACTGTCGTCTTTTTCTGTTTTGTTCTCTCTGTTACATATTCGACAAAGTTCACTCACTGATCTCATGACCTGTTTCTGATATGTATGATCCGTCACTTGGTTCTCTCGGCATGAAACTAAAGAAAAAACATACTAAACTATACATTGTCCTCCTATATGCAAAACTTGGAATAATTCAGGAAGACTCTGTGTGCCGACTGTGTAATAAATTGAAATACAGCAATCCCTCATTTATCCAGCACATAGCACCAAGACCTTGACCGATAACGTGGAAAGACGGATAATGCAACACTACCCCCATACTGTACATAGATAACCCCAGTACAATAATAGTAATATTTAAAACTGTAGTAATAATAATAATAATAAGATAGTAATTGTAAATAGTAAAATTCACAATATTACAGTTCTACAGTGCAGTACAGTACTGTATATTGTACTGTACCGAAGTGTATATATATATGTATAGATTGATAGACGGATGGATGAACAGATTAGATAGATAGATAGAGAAAGAGAGAGAGAAAGATGAGACATGACACAGTGAAATAGGCGCTCATCAATTTTTTAGCATATAATGTTACACAACGGTGTTAGGGCTGTAAACTGAGTTTTGTTCGGCCAGGATTGGTGGTGTGTAGGTGATATGTGGGAGGAGCATGGTGCATGGAAGGAGCAATTCCGGCAGAAAGACGAATAATGCATCACGCGCCGAAAGGATTGTGACTCTGAATAACATCGCATGACAAATAACTTGATGACGGATAAATGAAGGATTACTGTATTCTGAAAAAGGTGGGTATTTGTAGTATACAAGAACTGGTGGGGAGCTTTACAGAAATTGATTTCCCATCAGCAGTAAGCTTACCAAGTTCGGGTATTTTTTTTTGTTTTGTTTTGAGCCTGTCTTGCTCCAGTGCTATTCATGATATTTTTATCTACGTATGCACGCAAGTGTAAATATATTTTGCATAGATACCATGTCTCATCAGCTGTGAAAGGGATTTCCTGTTGAGGAAGTTCATCTTACGGATTTTAAGATGAAATGGGTCTGGGCTTTCTAAATGTATTATTTCATTTTTTCCTTGTTCTTTCAGAGCTGTTGATCACAAGTACTATCCTTTCAACGAAGAGTTCTAAGCTCCCAGCAGGACAAGCTCTCTCTCACCCAAAAATGGGCAAAGGGATTGTTTAAGTGTGCAACCAGTCCAGCTTTTTCGTCCATTTCAAGAATATCACATCCCATCAAACTTGCTTGTTCACCAGGAGTCCAAACTAGTGTCTTTTTTTCTTGTGTTACAGGAATATGCAATTTACACCACCATACTGCATTAAGCTTTTTATAGAGCAACATAGGAAGTGTTCACTGCAGGAATATAATTACTTTGTATGCTTTGAGAATTTTGGTCAGAAAATCCTGTAGTAGACATTTATTATTATGGGGATATGCGGTTTTCGGTACAAGAATAGATTGATTTGTAGCGGAAAAATACATGATTTTGTATCCAGGAATAGATCTAGGCATGTTATAAAATGGATATAACTATGTCCACACAAATGTGTAGGAGATTACAGGAATTGATGCAATTGTCTGCCTTTTTAGAGTTTGTATGACCTTTTTTTTTTTTTGGCAGTGAACTTGTCATTTCAATGTGTGATTTTAGGCATGGATATTCTATAGCATGGGTACAGTCATTTTACTGTGTGGATCAGACATGGACATTTTATAACACCAGTTTTGCATTCAGTGTTTATGATGTATTCATGAGCATTTTGCAGCACCAGAGTAGTCATTTTTCTTATGTGGGTTAAGCATGGACACTTTATACCACTGGAATGGTAATTTCATTGTGTGATTTAGGCACAGATTTTTTTCGTATTATTGAAACATTTAAAGTCATTTAAAGTTTGTGGTATTTTCACAGCATTTTGGGGCACAGGAATAGTCTCTCAAAAGTTTGTGATATACTTATAAGCATTTTGTAGGACTGGAATAGGGAGTTTGTATTGCCTTACAAGATAAAAGTCAACTAAACTGACAGCACAGGGAGATCTTACAAGGTTACTTAGTAGTTTTCATGGAATTTTGTTGTGTCTGTTTTTGGACTAAGTCTACCATTATTGAAATCCTATCTGGTTGTGTACAAAGTCTTTGCATAGTGAGATACATTTTATTATTTTTTTATTTAAACCGATGCATACTTACATTTTTAAACTTTAGAACTAAATTTTTACAAATACCCTTAAACACAAAGGGATGCAAAGTTCATTTCCTGGTCATTTTACTATAACATTTCATGATATTTAATCATCTGCCTTTGAAATTAGCAAGGCAATAATATGTCATCTGAAATTTTGCCCAGTTTATGGACAGAGTAGTGTATACATCTATTATTTTACAAAGAATTAGTGTGCCTTAAATTTTATGCACTGAAATATTTTTTTTTTCTTTATGTTGCTGCTGAACAAGCAAGTTAAACTGGTGTGAGTGATAAGTGCTAAACCAAATGGCATGAATGTCCTATTTCCACTGATAATGTTACTGCTTCGTCAATTGTCCATATAAAATAATCATCACACCAGGAAAACTGGAACTTTTACTTTGATTTGTCTTGTCATTCATCATTATCATTGTTTGTTTTTTTCTGTATTCATCTGATGTGATGAGAGTAATGGTAGTACAATGATAGCAGAATGATATTGCTCGTCTTTTTCTTTTAAATTTTTTGTTATTATTATTATTTTTTTTTTTTCCTCATCAGCTGGCTAATTTGATTTCCTCACTTCAAGCATTTTCCTTTCTGTTTTTTTAAGTAGTTGTTATCTACTTGCATTTCTGTAAGTGATTACCTTTGTTGCCCAGCCCAGTGCAAGTATTGTTGATATTGCTGCTGCAATAGAATAAAGGTTATCGGGCTTTCTGAGTCAGAGCAATATTTTTATCACTGTGTTCAGTGGCAGCCAGGATGCAAAAAAAAAATGTATATAACTACAGTCTCAAATGAACTTAAAAAGCTGCTGGCAGAAGATGATTTTTTGTATAGTAAAACCTATTCATATATAGACCATTTGTTGCAGAATCAAGGGACAGACCTTATAAAAACTGTTTTTCTCGGCGAGACTGAGAAGGCAGACCACCAGCTTCTCTCACTGTTACATCACTGCATGTTGTAAAATGAAAACCCTTAATATATGAAGTCAGCAGGGCCAGGGAAGATCAGAACAAATAGAGAAGAACTACCCTATCAGTGTCAGTGACTGCAGCAGCCAACACCGTAGCCAGTGATGCCAACAGATAATAGATGATAGTTATTCGTGTTCCAGAAATTTGCTCACACTTATTGGCAATTATTGATAGTTTGCCACCTGTATAATCTGTTATATGATATTCTGAAATGACAAGCCTGACTTGTGTTTTTGCTCTTTGAAGTCTTAGAATTAAGCTAATCCAAAAGGGAGCACTTGAGTGGGAACCTTCAACATGAGTCAAGGTCATCTGCGAAAATGGAGTTTCAGCATTGTCTTCCTATCTTTTTTTGTATCTGTATCATGTCTCTCAGTGATTCAGTTGTTACCATTTATGTAATAATTTTATTTAGTAACTAGCATGTCAATTCTCCAGTCTGTCTTTTGACTTACGGCTTTGAAATGTTTTGTCAGAAGCTGTTACGAAGATATGAAATTCCTAGTATTAATTTTCTAGATTATACCCCAGTGACATCAATGCTGCCTAGTCTGTGTCATATCAGATATAATAATAATGATAATAATAGTAGTGATAATAGTAATGAAGGACATTTGTACAGGACCTCACCTCCAAAAAGCTCGAAGTGCTTTACAGAAGCTAAGTGTTCCACATTCATAGAAATATGCATCCATACAGACAAGAGCAAAACATACAGATGCACAATCATAATGTGATGCATTGATATGACCAGATATATATTCACATACATAATAAAGTATTTGCAAATCAGTTTTTAACCATACACAAAATTTAGCTAGTACACATGACTGACAACCATCTCAGAATAGCAGGAACTACCAGATATTTACACAGGAGTTCCCACCTTTGTATCTGCTCTTCCCCCCTCCCCTTTCAACTCCAGTGACCCCTGCCCTTTCTTGTTTGGTTTTGGTTACCTGTGAACAAAAACAAAAAATTGTTGTGTTCTGTGCCATGATGTTTATGCAGCATTATTATGTTTTAAAGGAATTGTACATTGTACAGCATTTCGCTGTAGAAAAACTGACATTTTCATATCACATCGTTTGCTTTAGTATAATGAATAATAATCTGCATTATTTCACTCTGTGTGCATTTTATATCAATTCAGTATGATTATTATCGTAATCTTTGAACGAGCAGAGGAGATGACAGAATCCATTAATCTGTCAAGTTTTAATACACAGTTTTTTTGTTTTGTTTTTTTTTCTTAACCCACAGGAATTGTCCTGAATATTCATTGCTTGTAATCTTTGTTTTCAGTGTCACATATTGTCACTGTAAGTCACAAACCTCATAACTGCAGAATTATTGGATTTCATACATCAACGCCCAAAACTTGTAGGTCTTCTATAATTATTTGTTGTATCAAGAAACCAGTGAAACAAAGTATCTTTGAGGTAATTAGGATAACGAGTGTTTGAAAGTGAATTAAAAAAAGAACAACAGTTGAACAAACAAAAAACACTGCCTTTCAGCTGCATCTATGGAATAGGCCATATCTTTCAAACATCTGTAGATTCAGCCAGTGAAAGAGCATGGACTAGTCACTGTGGTACCACTACGGAATACAGATTGCTGCAGCAGTTTGCATGGAGGAAAAGAGCCGTAATAATAGTACTATACATATGTTTGAAATGTCCAGTGTAAGGGAAGATCATGACGTTGAGTTTTGGGAAAAAACATTATTTTGCTTGCCTGTATATTTAAACTTATCTACCTTGTGGTTGCAAGTTTTGTGATTTACCCTGATGATATTACAAATAATGCGGTTTACTTCTGAGATGATTTAACTGTTATTTCACATTGACAGTCTACCATCAACATGAGTAATTTCTACTTCAAAAATTTATGTGATAGAAATTTACTGAAAAAAAAAAAAAATTGAAGAATTTTTTTTTCATGTGATTTAATTGTCCAAATTTCTTTCAGTTAAAAAAAAAAAAAGAGTAACTTAACATTTGGGATCATCCTGAAGCGTTTTTTCATCCAAATCTGCATCAGAGTCATATGCAGGGGCTCTACTTATTGGCTTGTGTGTTTTTTATCATCATCATCAATATTATTATTGCTGTTACTATTCTATTTTTTTGTTTTAGTTTTACCCAGTCCAAGTGATAAATATCTTCATAGTTAACTCTCTTTGTGAAATAGAGAGCTTTAGTGTGGCTTCTACTACATGGAGTTCCACCACTCATAAAAGATTCCTCTTCAGGTCTTGATCTCTTTTCATGACCTTTAATCCTGGTGAGAGAGTGATTGTATTTCTAGACCGGTTACACGTCCAGTGATTGGACAAATTGTGATTCCATTCTCTTTGTCACTTAAAATTTCATGTTTGTCTCACTCTTCGTCCTTAAACCAACATGTGTAATGTTACTGGAGAGCCTTTTTATCCATATAAATTACCTGAAAATCATTTCTGCCATTTCACTTGCTTCTGTTACTTTATTTCCTGTTATTCATGTTTGATTTTTTTTCTTTCGCTGCTATTTTGTATATGTGTACAAGTGTGTATGTGTATTGGTTTATATGTTTTAGACTCTTTGAATGCAGCTGCCAAAACTAATTCTTTTGTTGTTTCCCTGTGTTTTTTTTTTATTTGTGGTTTCCCTGTGTTTTGTTGTTGGTGTTGTTGTTTTCACATCAAAATTTGCCCCAGTTGTGAAAAATGCTGAAGGCTATGGCTAGCTGGACTTAAATCCATGTAGTCACAAAGTCTAGCCAGACTTATTCAGTCCGTATCATTGTCATCCACCTGTGAAGTTTTAAGTCCATGTCGTGTTCCTTTGGGAGGGAGTGGGAGGCATGTTAGTGCAGCTTTAAACACTTTTAGCTAAAAATATGCTAATCAATAAATGATGGTCTAGGTTTATCATCAAGCTTGACAATCTTTTTTATTTGAAAAACTGAATGAGGCCTAGATCTAGATCCAGATCTCTCCATTCTGTATCTCCTTCAACTACATCCTCAAAAAAAAAAAAGAAAAATACAAACTCTCTCTCAAAAAGACAGAAACACACACACAATAAAGGAACAGAAAAGAAATTATATAGATCTACCACTGTAGATGCATTGGGTTGGAGATAAACTCTTCACTCTCAGTTGATGATGTACACAAGAAAAAGCATCTCCTTCAATTAATCTTTCAAAATTGTATATAAAAACACAAAAAGTATGTCAAATACACACACATTGATTTTTATGATAGAAAATATTTTTTTTTTAAAATATGGCATAGCTGAGACTGAACACTGGTTGATAGGAATATCAATCTGGTCACTTGTCCATTTGGCCACGGATGACTGAGCTTTCGGTAAAAATTAACATAATAGATCTACTATAGTCCAAAACAACAAGGGTCTTCAATAAACTTGTTTTGTGTCCTTTTTTCCCACTTTCTCTCACCATTGGTCCAAATTTAAGTCAGAATTACATCAATATTGGAATATTGTGAAGTTTTAGAAAGCAAGACATCAAATTGCTCTGCGAAATGGGTATAAAAATCAATGCCAAAAACAAAGTCAGGGATTTTCAATTAAAATTCTCAATAGGGGATTATAGACTACAATAATTCATTATTATTATTATTATTATTTTCTGATTTTTCATATATCAAATATCATAATGAACAAATTTAAGCTATACAGCATTCATGTTAAATAAGATTACAAGTTGATTCAAAAGTTGGAAGGAGGAAATGACAATGTCAGAATAAACCCAAGGGCTAGCTGGACTTAAGTTCGGCTAGCCTAACCACTTCGATTACCAGTACTTAAATGTGGCAAAGAAATTTCATTCATCCTTGAGGCCTGTCAATATAATGTGTCTTATCAGAACCATCAGGAGTTTAACACATTCAATTTTTGCAAATCTGCCAGACAATTTTCAGATATCATCAGAGGGTTTGTTTTGTTTTTTTCTACTGTCTTCATTACACCTGAGTCTGTTTATATGATTGAAGAACTTAAACACCATAGTTTTGATTCCAACATAATGGAAGTCATACTTATGATTAGCATATGATACAGAAAACGATATTGAAACAAAGCTGCTACCACGTGATTTATAAAGTTCATTCATTTGAAGAATCACTTATATGTTAAATCTCTAGAAAAAAACACCCAATTTTATGCTTATAAATCACATTCATCATAATCATTGTTTTAGACAGACTGTTAACTGATAACTGAATTAATACACTGAAAGAAAAACAAACAACAATTTGTAGAACTCGATGTGTTAAAACTGAATAAACTGATGATATTGACCAAATTTTCAAACCCTTTGATCCTTCATTGGGGCAGCAAAGAAAAAAATGTAAAATGTAAGTAGAAATTGCCATATATGAAAGAAAATCTATCTGAACTTTTGACTCATTGTACTGGAGAAAGTTTTCACTGTGTAGTAAAGAAAATGCAACATTTTTAGAAGAATAAAAATTTCACAGCTTCTGATTTACAATGGTCAAATGGAAGTGTTGGATTTTTAAGTTGTCAGTCATTTTCATTTTACATAAATGTCTTGAAATGCAATGTACAAGATATAGACTGTCAACGGGCAACTTAGTCAGTATTTGGCCACAATGGCCTGAAGATTATAGTTCTGTCCACTTGGTAGAATTTGGCGTCATGTAACTGTAGTTGTGTTGATTCTCTGTCAACAAAATATCAAAACCAATATTTAATAGAATTAACATCACAGTAATCCAGTAAACTGTTCTCCCTTGTCACTCAGTTCTGCAATTTTGTTAATTTTTTTCTTTAATTCCGACAAAGTTCTCCCAGCACACAGGTTGAATTCAGGATCTTGAAAATTGCTGTTTTCAAATAGAGACGCCTGACAGAAACATGGACAAATTGTGTCAGATGCGAACATTAGCGTCAGATGTATCAAGTTCTGTTGTGAATGTTGTTTTTGTCCGTCTTAATAAGTTACCAGAGATCCTCAAAAAAGCGAAATGTTCTACTCATTTTTTTTTCAAAGGTATGTGCTTTCAGAAAATAAATTAATATTCACACCGTGAAACAGACAGAGGTCAGTAGTGTTGTATGTACTGACAATATTGTATTACCAATCAATCAAGGCCTTCCATCAATCAATCATTGTTGTACTACCACAGATGCAGACCACTTGGCTTGCTTTGTTCCTGAACTCCGTGCAATGTCATGGGGGCGCCGCCCGACAGGTTTCCACACAGCTCTTTCAACTTTTGTCTGTTGTGTGGAGCCTGCGTCTCTGTAAGTAATGTTTTGCCGGTCCATTCCTCGATGTTCTCATTTCATCTTTGTCTGTCTATGTACAGTATTCCCTCGTTCATCGCGGATTCACTTTTCGTGGCTTCACTGTGTCGCGGTTGTTGTTGTTGTTGTTGTTTTACATGTACATGCATATCCTTGTATATTTCTGTAAAGCGGGGTGCGCCGTTATAAATAAAATGGTGAGTACCCCATATAGAATTAAAAATTATTTACATATAATTAAGATGTATAATTTTCTCACTGTAACAAATATACGGTAAGTTAGTGTGTAGCACTAGAGATGGTTGATAGCAATATGAGGGAGGTTTATAAAGGTTTAAAATGTATGTAAATAACAAAATAAATATAGCACCCTACTTCGCGGATTTTCACTTATCACGGGCAGTCCTGGAACCTAACACTCGGCGATAAACAAGGGAATACTGTAACTTCCCCTTTCAATGGGGCGTGGTAGGAACGGTTGAGCCACTGCGTCTGATCTTGTCATGTGGTCATATCAATGTAGCTGTTGCCATTTGACCATGGCTAGAACGTCTTGAAGTTCTCCGATGTTGTCTTTCACATTCACTGACTGCACTGTTGTTCAAGGCTGATCTCCTTGACGACCAGAGGGGATGTAGATAAATCCCCAACGTGTAAACAAACAAAAGCACACAAAAAAAAACAACTCGTGTGGTAACTCTGAGGTCACAGTTATGAAATGCCGAAGAGAGAGAAGAGAGAGATGTTTGCATAAGTATTGGAGCATCTTTCTGCCTTATTTACTTTCAATATGTACTTAGTATTGGCATTATGTCATATGAGATGATAGCGCTGAGGCCGGAGTCAGCAGAGACATTGAGACCGTTATCGAATGACCTTGTAATGCCTATCCCTGGAGATGCCAGTATGCCCGAGCTACTGCCAGCACGGAGTCCAAGGAGACGCTAAGGCCACCCCCGAGTGACTTTGTAGTTCCAACACCAACTGACGGTATGATACCCGAGTGGCCGCCAACCTTGAGTCCAACATTGGCTGAGACGCTGTGACCGCCATGAAGTGGTTTTGTTGTACTCAAACCGCCTGATGCCGACATACCTGACATTGGACTCGCTTCAACCTTGCATGAAACTTTGACTCCATCGCCCAGTGATTGCGTAGCCTTTACGCCAATCGCTGGAATTATGCCATTCATTGTGAAATAAGGTTCCAACTTGAAGTTTGAGTTATGCGACATCTGTCGGAGGTAAAAAGTGAAACATTTGCCAACAGCTTGTTGCTTATGAGAGAAGCGATGTCACATACTGCTTTTTCTTCCGCATTTATCATCTTTATTTATTTGTGTGTTTATTTATTTATTTTTAATTTATTCATTTACTTATTTATTCTTTTATGATATCCCAATGAAATTCAAATTATCGATATCATGAGAGGTAAGGATATTGGGAAAAGATAGGAATGTTTGTGGTTTAAGAGAGCCAAACTTAATTGTCTGTCTGCGGGCACAGTGCTGCAAAACTAAAACATCATCACGCGACAAATTGCATCAAAAGACAGTCCAGAACCAGTGTCTTGACAAAGATACCGCTTGATGACAGACCAGACTTTAAGGATAGGTCTAGCCATTTCGAGTAAGCGGAAGTGAAGTTTGGTAAAATAACTTTAGCAGTCTTCTTGCAATGAAGAGCAATCCAGTTGAAGAGCCATTAGAGACGAATTTTACATTTGTTCAAGTTGAACTGTAAAATTATAACAGTTTAACTAATTCACTTCATAATGAAAAAGGAAACCAAATGAAGCCATAAGTTGGAGGCCCATTAAACTTTCTTTCATATATCCAAGACTATAAATAAGAATAACAGGTAGCTCTTTTATCTCACGAAGGTTAATGAAAAACATTTGTAAATGATGAGGCTATGTTCTTCGTTGTAAAATAGTAGCTATACTTTTTTGGAGGACTAAATCCTGAGCTTGTTCACTGCTGTTGAGGACGTGCTAGAACGACTGTTAAGATTGATCAAAGCCTACAAATTTGTGTAAAAGCCTTTCTCATCGTTCGAGTTAGGATGTGAACAGACCAGAGCTGGCGGTGTACCGGGGCTGGGGTGGGAATGGTGGCTCGCCACTCATATATTATGCTGCAC
>JBCEWB010103060.1:0-12065 GCA_039654565.1 Peronia peronii | reverse complement strand
CTCAGCAAAAATTGGCAGCTTCTAAAAAGCCGAGATAATCCTACTTTCTTTGGATTGAAAGGCTTAAGAAAAACAAACTGGACCCGTCAATTTCAGCTTTACTGTAAGTTAAACTGGATTGTGCAGAATGTTCGTTGCATTTTCAGTGTTTCTATGGGTATTATAGATGAGAAATTATTTAATTTTTTTCCTGTGATATAATGGATTACACACACACATAGATACACACAAAATTGACTCTCTGGGTGACTGCATTCTGAATAGTGAAAACATTACCGGTACTCTGCAAAGAAATGACAGTGTAAATTAATGAACATTCTTTAAGACTGAAAAATAAAAAGAAGAGAGG
Organism: Peronia peronii; assembly: GCA_039654565.1. Lineage (NCBI taxonomy): Eukaryota > Metazoa > Mollusca > Gastropoda > Systellommatophora > Onchidiidae > Peronia > Peronia peronii. The sequence goes on along the minus strand of JBCEWB010103060.1, from coordinate 11,716 downwards.
TGTATTTTTTGGACAGATTGACAACATGAGAAATAATACTGGTTGCTCCAGAAGTGCTTGATGTTTGTGCAATATAGGAAGTATATCAACAAGACACATCATTTCAAATGTGTTGCGAGGTGAAAGATATGTGATCTGACCAGTGGATTTTCTACAGTATAAAATGAACCTATTCACACACAACATAATCAAAAACATTGAATGCAATGTTTTATTCTTCTTAAATAAGTTTCATTGCAATCATAAGATGAAAGTGACCCCTTCTTTTAAAAATTGTTTTTCCTAGCCCCTAATTTTCTCTCGATCTATCGGACACCTCCAAACGAGTTGTGCACTAGTATTCTCCATCCCTACGGTTGTGGGATAAGGTCTGGGTCTCTGCAAACGTTTTTGTTCTCCATTTCTGGACGTTATCGGTCCATCAGTTCTACTGCTTACCTTTCTATTTTGGCTTTCCGTCCACTGTTCGAGGTACAGATAGCACAGTTTTAACAAGACCACTGAATCTTGCAGCATGGCCATACCATCTCAATTTCCTTTCCCTTTTTTCAGTCTTGTAAAATCTTTCTGGGAGTCAGGGTATTTTTATTGAAATTATTTTTGATGGTTCTGCGAACTTACTCGGTCATAAAATGGTCTAAGTACGAGATGCCCAAGAGTTCTATTATGATAAGCAAACAAGAAGTCCACTTTCACAAAGAAATAATTGTATAGTCAAGATGGTAATCTAAATAGCAACGTTCGAACAACAGTATCATAACAAAATCATCTAGTCTGATTACTCCGGGCTCTTGACATCTTTTAAAAACAGGTGCTCAACCCCATATAAGGCCTGCCCAGCCTGATAATTTCAGGAATCCCTATTCAAAACTTTAACTAATCCTCAGAGACCACTGGCTTGAGCATTTTATACCAGGTGTTGCTTTTCTGTATGATGAAATTATTGTATTTTAAAATCTTTTAAGAAAATGACTCATACACACTCATGCATTTTCAGAAATGTACGTACAATGTAAACTTCATTTACCTCACATTTAAAAGAGAATTTAATTCTCTCATTCAGTATGTTTATTTTAAGATCTTAAGTGACCCCCATTTTTAGACAGAATTCTGTTTTTCTTACTCATCCCATAACCTTTATTATCGGATCTTAGATGATCCAACAGTTTAAACAGTATTAAATCTAAATCGGTACATACTTAGTGGCAAGAGCAACTCCACAAGTGGTATACTGTATTTAACAGCATACTGGAAAAATTTTACTTGAAAGACTGTAACAGGCTGTCAAGATATGAAAGATCTATGTGTGTGTATGTGTGCTTGTGTGTGTGTGTGTGTCTGTCTGTGTGTATCTGTGTGTGTGTGTGTGTGTGTGCATGCGTGGGTGCGTGCGTGCGTGCGTGCGCGCGCTCGCACAGCTTCTTAAAATTCCTGATATGTCCCAAATTTATTGGCATCTTCGATAGTTTCGGGCAGTTGTTTATTGCGAGTCTCAGGCAGAAGTAAAGCCAATACTGAGGCTACTAATGATACAGCTCCAAACACAAGCATAGGAAAGGCAGCACCAGCCTTTTCTCCCATTCCGTGGCTCTGCAATAAAGGAGAAACAAGCCAGGGAAATTGCTCGAGGTACAGAATACCATGCCTTTCTGAGACATGGGTTATTTGATTCATCATTTTTTTAAAGACATAAGTCATGGTGCAACGGAAGTCATAACATACATGTATTTGTATTAACTTAACAAGATGGCCCTCTAACAAGGAAATGCTTATGACAGTGAAGACACAAGGATGAAATATTGTTTTTGAAAGCAGCATTTTTAACAATCTTCACGTTTAAGTTTAGTTTTAATACTTGCAGTAAGCATGCCTCACCCGATCTGTTAAAATATTCATAAAATTTTGCATAACCCAAGTAAATGTATTACTTGTGCAGACAAATAAACATGATGTTTAACACAATATTGTCCACCAATGTGTTTCCCAACATTGGTGAGGAAATCCATATGTGCTGGATCAAACTCAGATCCATTTTTCGCCACATCCGTCAGTGAAATGGCCTTTTCATTCCCAATCTCAACATAAAAGGACCAAAATACTCCACATCTGGGTATTTTTTAAAATCAGTAACAAATCATGTCTGCTTGAGTAAGATTGAAAAATAAACTACATATCATTGCCCATGGATGTTTCTGACAAGAAATGGGTATTGTGATGATCAGGAAAGAAAAACATCGATATTAATGCTTGCAGAGCTTTTGCAGAATGAAATCTGACAGAGAGTGTGTCTAGGTATCATCATCATTATGTTTCTGTGACAAAATGTCGTTGGGATGTCAAACAAACGACAGCACTCAAGGATCCGTATTGGCCTCTCAGTCTTCTGCTGTAATATGATGACAACCTGGCCTGTTCATTCTTTAGCATTGTCATTCTAGGCGTCACATGGTTTCTTTAAATAAATAGCTAAGTTGAAATGATTACCAGTTCCACTAGATAGGGTGCAATTATCCCTCCTTGGAGTTCTATAACTACACACAATCCCAGTGCAGTATTACGCAGACTAGTGGGAAATACTTCGCTGCCGTAGATGTACATGACAGCATAGGCACCTGAAACACCCGTCTTACCAACCATTGCCATTGCCACAGACCATACCTGTGAATTTAAATACATGGTGAGTTATGCATGAATTTCACTGATATTATCCTCTAAGCACACATACAACAGTTTCAGAGTGTTATCGGTATAAACAACTCATCCAAATCGTGCAGTAATTTGATAGTTTGACACATTCTTAAATAGACAAGTTACAAAAGTGTTCTGTTCATATTTATAAAATGTTTAGATGTATTGAAATGATTTTTGCCATTTGGGAAAACAGCTTTATATCAAAATATAGATTGCTAATGAGTTGTTGTTTTTTTTTAAACAGCCTAACTCACTGACCATTATCAAATCGAGTACGTTGCCAGTAAGGATCTTAAACGTTGCATATGCCCTTTGCTACATCATAATCAATCCCAAAACACAACATAGAGACATCTTACTACCAAACTCATCCGTATTACGATAAAGATTTCAAGACATCAGACAAAAAAAAATTCAGTACCAGGTCATCTTTGCCCCCGAAGAATATGGGGGGTGCCGTGGCCAAAAATCCAAGTGCACCGAGCAACTGACTGCCAATAAATAAGGGCTTTCGTCCAAGTTTACCAATCATCAGCGTGATAATGATCATAGACCCCGTTTCCACAGTACAGCTGACTGTGTAGTTCAGGTACAAATTACCACTCAGGTGTTTTACATTGAGGCTGATACCATAATAAGCTATGTTCAATGCAAATCTGAGGAAATATAAACCCATCTTTAAATGTTAGCAATGACACAAACTGAATATTTTCATAATAATTTTCGATGACATTCGTGAAAATAAGTATAAAATTTGGTAACAATCTCATTATCCACAATATAAACTGTCATTCGGATCATCACGTAAGAAGTTAACTCTTATTGAGATTTTATATGTTGTTTAATATTTTCATCCGTTGTGAATTAAGGCATGCATTGACCCCATAACTATCAGAAAAAACTTTTGAAATGATGATATTCATTCATATTCTATCGGGACAATTTGGCATAAATGACAATTATAAAACGAGTATCTTGCTTTTGAGTTGTATGTTATAATGAAAAGTAAGTGATGTGGTTTGCAATGAGTAATGAGCTAGTCTTTTACCAGATCGGTCCTTTGATGTTTCTAGTGTTAATTAATATTCGTACAAAACACACAATCTATCTTGATTCTGCGTCTAGTGTTAAAAGTACCATATCCTTGTAAAGACCTACAATTCTCCATCCCTCAAGTTTCTTTCTTCTTCATTGAACTTCGGAATTTCGTGATAGTGATAGTCTTTCACATCCCTCTAAATCATAAAATCTTTATGTCCTAGTGAATACTTTTTCCACCTACTTGTTAACAGATATCACTAATATTCTGGTCAACAAGCTTTTGTTGAGAAAAAGTTTCCAGATTTTTCCTGAGTCATCTGATTTCTGGTTGTCAGCTTCACTGGCCACTACTTTCTCCACAAGCTTGTCTGGCAGGCATGTGCCATTGACTTCGGCTATTTCGTGTAATATTTTTTCTGCCCTCTCTGTGTAACCTTTGGCAATCAGCCAACGGGGCGATTCAGGAACTAACCTATGAGTCAGGACAGAGTTCATCGTGCAGAGTCATTGAGCTCCTTCCATTTGTGAGTTTTCCACACAAAAAAAACGTAACATAAAATGAAATAAAATGAAATAGAGTAAAGTAAAATAAAATAAAATAAAATAAAGTAAAATAAAGATAAAAATAAAAGGAATGAAAATGAGACAATGTAAACAACTTTAATAGATTAGTTAAACGAATTAAATATTCTTAACAGTTGAAATATTATACTCTTACATCATGCAACATCAGTTCAGTAAAAAAAAAAGTTATGCTATCTTGATCATTAGAGCTATAATTATAAGCTCTCTGAATTACGTTGTCCTTGTAACTTGTAAAGTCAGCTTCTCATTCAGATTTCAGAAATATACAAAATTTTAAATACCCATTTCTTTGACAAGAGGTGCTCGTTATATTAGCAATAGATCTATATCAAGGTCAGCATTGAAGTTTCACCTCGTATCATACTGCACGATTCCAAACATCGTCAAATAGCACAACAGCAAACACGTACCAATAATAAGACAGCAGAAAAAGAGATGGCAGGCTTATTATCAGAGTCTGATGAACCCAGTCCCTTACAAAATAGGAAATTCCAACCAATAGAAACAACCCCAAGCACCAGAACAGCGATACGGTCATTCCGACAAACATTCTGTAGTTGGGGCCAACCATTTCCAAAACTGAAAATAAAAGAAAAATATATACGAGACATATATATATAATCTATAAAACCTGACTGATAACTTGATAGGCACAACAGACAAATTAACAGTTTTCTTTTCGTATCTATAGACGTGTCTAAACACGTTTTTATATTTGTTTTTTTTTGTTGTTGTTGTTTGTTTGTTTGTTTGTTTTTTGTTTGTTTTTGTTTGTTTATTACTTTTTGGGGAGGTTTTTTAGTCAACCATTGCAAACAATTACTTATTAAAATATAGTTATTCTGTGTAGTCCAGGACCTGCTATTGAAAGTGTATGCAACATGCTACACTGGAAAAGAACCGATGTCTCAAATTTCTGACTGCAGAAATTAATATCTGAACAAATTTATCGACTCACCATTAATCTAAAAGACATGTAAGTGTTACTGATTTTGTTTGTGCTCATCACATCCATAGTTTGCAATAAGGGCAAGCCAATAAGATGAAGAATGCCAAATTAACATAAAGATAGTACTTGTTCTTGTTTCTTGTGCCCCAAGTAGATACATGAATAATATGTATGCACGTGCAATCTTTTAAACCAAAGCAACAATCCAACGGTCTTAGATACTATATACGAAACCTGTCTGATGACCTACTTCTCTATTATGCACTTCCGATTTGTGAAAACATGGTGAACATTAGAGAGGGAAAATGCCGTTATTCATCCCAGCGTTCTTTTCTCACCATCACATAAAGTTTAAGGGAGATGGCACCTGAAAACGAATTTTGCCTTTGATCTTTGGTTATTTTACTGTATGCATGTACAGCTGGCATGTTTGTCTGGGTCAGAATATGTCCTTGGAAACTTGCTAGCCTGTCTGGTTGCCATGGATTTTGCCCTGTGTTTCAAAATCTATCTCCTCCGTTACTATGTAACCAAATCGTTCCAACCTTTGCGTGTCATTTTAACATCTAACATCTAAAAAATGACACGAAAGCATTTATATTTTCTTAACATTGGAAGGCAGGGGGGGGGGGGGGAAATTTTTGAAAAAATATAAACATTTACAAAATTGGCATTTTTATTCATTATATTTTTTTCTCCAAAAATAAAACAGATACAACAAAAAGCCCTTGTCATTTTTTTTTATGTCAAAGAATGTATGTGGGTCAAATATGATGAAAATGTGCTGGTATGTTTTGGAGGAGATAGTATTTTAAGAAAAAAAAAACTATAGAACACATCGAAAAAAACTTCAATATGCACAAAACTCTACAATTGGGAGACATCGAAGTAACCATAGGCTGTGAAATATTGAGTTTACTGTTACGGTTTTCTTTTGCTTTTCAACCTCCAGTGGAGTGGTTATCTCCCGAAATATGAAGCCCTCTCTTTCTATTGCCCCTGGGAGGGCTTGTTCTTGAATCTTAAATAAGGCCTTGGCGATTTGCCATATGATAAGCTAATAAACTCTTGGAGAGACATTTCCTTTCTTTCACTTGACTGAATCTGAATAAATAAGCTCCCCAACAAAACTCCAGTGTTTTTTTAGCAGGAGAAATCCTCACCAAACCATGTTGAATTCAACAGTTGCTGTTACTAACAGCAGCAGAATAAAAGACTTGGCAATACGATTTTTCACCTCAATTTGATAGGGAATTTTGCTGAATTTTGACTATCTCCCATATATAAAAAAATATGCAATATGACATTTTTCGTCAAGTTAACATTCTGGAACTACAACCTTGTACAGAAATTATTATTCTTGCTTATGATACAAAAAAGAAAAAAATAATAAAATAAAATAAACCGAAAATCGATGTTTTGAGCCGAAACTGGCCAATCTAAGTGCCCCCTTCCAAACCTAATTAAGGTGGGGGGGGGGAGGGGGGGGGGGCAGATAAAAATTATTATTTTTTGTTGCTGTTGCCAATAGGTCATTTTAGCGTGTAAATGAGTAGCTGTCATGTCTTTCTGATTTACAATATGTCCTTGGAAACTTTGCTAATGGATCTGGCCTCCGTGAAGATAGCCAACACCTCGGACTGTTCACCTATTTTTCAAAATCTATCCTCTGTGTTACTTCCTTACCAAATCATTCCGAGCTTTGTATGTCATTTTTAACATCCAAGATAAAAGAAAAAAGTTACGTGAGCAAACTTCATTAATTTTTATCCTTTTTTTAAAAATATTTTTGTTAATATATAATTTTTTGAAAATCCCATATGTCAGATATGTTTTCAAAAATGGCATTTTAATTCAATAAAAATGTTTTCTCAAAAGGTGTAGGAAATACAACAGAAAGCCCGTGTCATCATCTTTGTTATGTCAAGGAACATATGTAGGTCAAATGTGATGAAAACCTCTTAGTAAGTTTTGTAGGAGATTGAAACATGAGGGGAAAAAAAGTTTCCAGAAAAGAACAACAAATAATAAAATACAACGACTACAAAAACAAAATGCAACAGCTTTACAGTGCACAAAACGCCACAGTTTTGCAAAACAGATATCAAAATGACACTGAACCATGAAATAGGAAGTCCTCCCAATCTTAGGCGTCCTGGAGGGCTTTTTCTTGAGCCTTAATTGTGGCTTCATGTGTTTCATGTTTGCCGCTTGATAAGTTCACAATATGCTCTTGAAAAGACATTTCCTGGCTCTCATTTCACTGGAGCCTGAATGAGTGGGGTCCCAGACCAGTGAATTTTTTTTTCCATCTGAAATACTCACAGGATCCATTCTGAATTCAGCAATAATTGCTGTTATCAGTACAAATTTCATCTTCCACAAGCCTTCCACATGGCTTCTCTCTATGAAAGTTTTTATTGGGTTTTCTGTGCCACTTAGCTCGCAACGCTTCAGCAATAATGTAACAATTTATTCAACAGAAAGTTGAAAACTTTTCAAAGTATCAAAGAAACAGTGTGGAACGCAAAAAGAGAGACCAGTGCGAATGGTGCCTTATTGTTGACATGCGGAGATACCAAGTGTGAGTCGACGTGTGTGTTTACGAATAACGGAGCCTTCGTTTGACCTTTGCCCGCTCGTCATAGAATCAGCGGCATGGTCATCAAAGCCGAGCCAATGGGATGGCAGTAAGAGAGCAACGAACAGTGCATCACCATGAGCCATATAGGAAGCGTACTATAACACTATGAAAACATATGACATTGATCTGTCATACTGCATGTTTCATCTTACGGCCTTCATTCTTGATCCACTCGTCGTGGAAGGGGTGATGAGTCTTCCGATACTTCGCTTACCACGATAATGAAAGAATAATAGAGTTTGACGACGTCATCTTTTCCCTCAGTTTCATAGGGAATTTGGTAGAATTTTGAGTGTTTCTGCATACTGCTCTGAATACTTTTTCGGCATACTTTTTCTGCATACAAAAATCTGTTGCAATAAATGATTTGTTTGTCCTATGAAGATTTTTTAAAATCCTTAATCTGGTACAGAATTGGTTACTTTCTTGAAAAACAAAACAAACAAACAGACCAAAAACAACAACAACAACAACAAAAACGGAAATCGATAGTTTGATCCCAAATTGGCCACTCCAGGTGTGCCCCCCCCCCCTCCCCCAACCCCTTAAAAAACGATGGCTGGTGGAGAAGGCGTGATGATAGTTCGAACTCTACATGACACACTAAGCTTAGAAATCGTAAGTAACCTAATAGCTCTTTTGGGACAAACATTTTCAGACTCAAATGAGAAAAACGTCATTCATTTATAATGCTGCTTAATATCCCCATAACTTACCATAAGTAAAAAATGTTATATAAATCAAGATGCCTGTCACTCCTTGGAAAAATCTCATTGCCAGCAGTACTTCAAAGATTGGAGATAAAAAGAGCAGGCCCAGAGTACCCAACATGTACAGTCCAATGCATGACAAAAACATTGTCTTTCGTCCATACCTGTTGGGGGAAATAATTGTTAAATTTAACAATCGACACAATTTTTAAAAAATATTTCTGTCAGAGGAATAATTTTACAGGATGATATGTATAAGGAAGGTCTCGGAAGTTCTCATTAACTGAGTTTGATAACATAGTGCGTACTTCACAAAAAGAACAGTTGTCTGTTAACAGCATAAATTATAAACTATTCAGTTACATTCTTGTGAAATACTATGGTACCATGGTTTCCATGACTGGAAGCAGAATTTTTAGTTGTCTTCAAATTCATCTGCTGTGGAATATCGTTATGTTTTTACATTTTCATAAAATGTATGATCAAGTTTTATTTTAAGTAACAAATTCTTCTAAAAAAAAAAAAAGCATAAAGCAATATCCACTTTCTTAAAGCACCCGTTTTAGCATTCACTATACAAATAAAGATCAGACGGCCATGTCTCTGAGCTTTGAAAACCTATGAATTAAGAAAATGGTCATAACAACAGCCGTAAGGTTGAATCAACTGATAATTAATTATGTTCAAAGATTTAGTGCGGTCTATTAATCCTACATTATATTGTTCCTCTAACATAAAGCCCTTAATCGATATCAGAACACAGCGAAGTGAACTGTCAATATGAATCGGAATAGGCTTAATTAATCAACGTATGATAGTTGGACGGTAATGTCTGATGATGCCATCCAGTATTTTGACTAGATCAGGGGGCGTTTCTTGACATAGCTTGCTTTGGTGAATCAGTCTTGTTTAAGAGACGCCATCTTCATTTAAAAGATAAGCCCAGGGAGTGCTTGCTGAAAGACTGGATATATGTAAGCTTATTATCTTCTCCTTCAAACTCATTTTTGTTTGTTTGTTTTGTTTTGCTTTGCTTTGTTTATTTGTTTGTTTGTTTGTTTTTATTTGTTTGTTCTGGTTGAATATTTGGCAAAGAGATCTTTTTCTCATTAAAGCTTTTTTTTTCACGTTCTCTAAAGCTCCTTCTTGTATTTTTGTGCGCCGTTTAGTGGGTTTGTGTCATTGCTTGAAAGTTTATTTCATTTTCCTACGACGAATTAAAGCAGAAGCCAAAATCAAGAACCAAGTTTGTAGCAATGATCACGCTACTCACAGATCAGACAAGATTCCGCCTGAGAAGGATCCACACAGACCTCCAACAAATGTGATCACCATGAAGTGAGACTGAAGGATAGAGTTGTCACACACCATTTGGTACTGAAAATAGACACATATGAATTATTATAATTAAACGTATATATATATATATATATATATATATATATACGTATCTGTGTGCAATGAATCTTAATAGCAGTTGACTGTTTTTTACCATAATATTGACCAGACAGGCTAATTTAAGACTGCAACAGTGAGAATAACAGACTAGTCAATAGATTGAGTCGAACTCAACAGTAATTGTACTGTGTCTAGACCTTGAAAAAGCATATTGAAAGTTTCGTTGATGTTGGTGGTGGTGGTGGTGGCGGTGGTGGTGGTAGTGGTGGTGGTGGTAGTTGGCATCCTTCAATCTCGGAAAGCTCTGGCGTCTTGATCTGTTAATTGATAATTCTACTTTGCCTCTTTTTCTAGTCTGTAAGACAAGACCTCATCAAACTGGGGAAGTCCCTGCCGCACTACCTGTCTTCAATCCAGACCTCGGAGGCTACGGTTTCGAATCTGCTGAGGTCAACTTCCAAGACCTCTAGATCCCTTTGAAAAACATGTTTGTAGTAAAACACTTTCCCTGCACCAGTTCTCCTTACAGCAGATCCTGTGAGATCGGAGTAGGAATCTGGACTCCTGCTGACTCTGCTGGCTTTGCCATATCGGGACATCAGATCTCTGTATTTGTGCTAGACTTTTCGTGTACTTCGGTCGCAGTCAGCTTGTACTTTCACCGGCCGTGGCGCCTGTTTTTGACTCCTCGAATCCGCACCCCCCCTCTCCCTCCTCCTCCCCCCCCCCCCTTATTGATTTTCGCGACTGGTTTCCTCTTTAGAAACGGTCGTCTAAGACTTGGAATGGGATGGAAATTTGGGAGGCCCGGGTGGGCTCACAGCCCTCGTTCCATGTTGTTGGCAGCTGGGTCAAACCTGCATCGCCATTTTGAGGGCCTCCTTTTGTTAAGGTGTTTTCCGTAGCTTTCCTTGGTAGCTGCTTGAGGATCTCGTGGCTCAATATCCTCGCCAGACGCTGTTTTTCTTCTACGAGATCACTCTCTCGATCTCCTTTGTCGTAATGGCTGTGTTTAGGGTATCCAGTGTCTCCGCCGAGTTGGCTGGGGAGGGGGGGGGGTCAGAGAGTTGGTGGAGCAGACGTTACGTTCTATTTACGCCTTTCTACCATCTGTGGACGGCCATCTCAAGGGAAAACACGAGACGTAACAAAATGAAACAAAACAAACAAAAGAAAATAAAACGAAACAAAACGAAACGACCTGAAACTCAACGACATGGAACAAAGCAACAAGTAAGCACAACGCAAGACAACACGACGAAGATAATTTTTTTTTTATTCGACTCTCTCGCCTCTCTTTTTCAGCTGGGCCCAACGCATTGTCAGTGCTAGTTTGGTAGAACTGTTCTGCCAGGCTTTCCCTTTGTCGAGGTCCTGGACCGTTCTCGTGGCTTCAGTTCTGAAGACCGGTATTCTGCAACTTACCTTTCTCGTCTCATTTATGGCTCTGAGCTTGTCCCACACCTCGCTTGACGATGTGTCTGGTCTGAGCGACTGACAAAATTCTCTGCATGACTTTTCCTTTGCCTGATCTCTGACATCGTTTCTCAATGGAAGATCATTTTGATCAGTCCTATTACATGTACTTACATTTGCCAGACACAAGAGGTGTTGAACAAGCAGTGGATGGATGGATGGATGGATGGATGGATGGATGGATGGATGGATGGATGGATGGATGGATGGATGGATGGATGG
>JBCEWB010103049.1:0-12066 GCA_039654565.1 Peronia peronii | reverse complement strand
TTTTAGAAGGCTCGGGGTTACCCCCTCCCCCCCCCCCCCCCCAAGGTAATAGAGTACTGCTATTATTATTATTATTATTATAAGATTTAGTTGAGTTGGGCAGAATTACCTTAGTCAGAAAACATTTTGTCTTACTAATATAATTCACAGGTTCCAGCAATACAGGTTTCATCCTAGTCTGAAATTGACCCGCAGATTTTACCCTCACTCACATAATCTTGATGGCTTCTTTGTTGCTAAGTTGCAGAAATTTAGTAACAAAATTCCTGGCTCAGGTATGTTTTTTTTTTCCTCATCCACTTTTTTATTACAATAAATTGCAAACAAGGCATACTACTTAAGTCTTAACTTGCTTAACCTTTATCATTGTATATTTACTTTGTATTCTCCTCCATGATCTAGTAAGCCTTTATCAGTGGGTGAAAAACAGGCATCCAAAAAGTGTTGTTGCTGTAAGATCCAAAAATTTGAAAATCATTTCTCAAGTATCTGTGACTTAGAATTTGAACAACCATAACTGTTGAATATGAAGTTAGTTCATTGAGCATCATTTTTCTCTTAAGACACAACACCATCTCACGGGGGGCGGGGGGAAGGGCTCTTTTGAATTTGTCCTTTTTCTTTTCTTTAGCAAATAGTGCAAATGATATTTTTTTGTTGTTGTTCTTATAAACCCGTGAAAGAAAGAGTGATTTAAATTCATGTGGTGAAATGGAAAATTGATCAGGCATATACATGTAGCGACAGAATTTAAATCCTTAACATAATTGTCTTCTTATTTTAGTTTTTTTTTTTCAAACCACACCGCAAGTTTCACCTTTGTTGTTTTACAGTAGTGGAGGTGCCAAATTTTTTACTGTGATTTCACATTTCCTGTCATGCGAATCCAAGTCAGTTTGTATATGTGTTGAATTCATATTTAATGAGTAGTGGAAGGCTGGGATGTCAGTGACATTGCATCACCAGCTTTTCTGTCAGAACAGACTGAATAAACTTGTATTCCTGAACAGCAGAGAATTTTGCACAATCAAGTTATTCAATTGTATATGGCACAACAAGAATTGCCTGGCTGCTGAACAAATCTAAGGTTGGGCTTGGTTCGTAGGCTGCAATTCATCACTCTAATCCCTCCTCTCCCACTCCCCACCCCTCTCCACCTTTCCCTGCCCACACACATACACAACACACATTCCCAAAGCTTCCCTCTTCTCTCCTTAAAGGGGGAGGGGGGAAGCATCTTGGTAGTGGGGATTATTATTATTATTAAAGATAGACAATTATTTTAACCTTTTCCGTTAAATTTGGCATTTTCAGATTAGAGGAAAACAATGAGCAAAAAACTTTCTTGAACAGTTGTCATGGCAATGCCGCCATTTTAGATTTTGGCTTCTCTAAAAAGGCCATTTTTGAAATCCATCTCCTCTGCCAGATATCACTGTGGATCTTAATGAAATTTTCTCCAGGTGTTGTTTAGCTTATTATCTACATCTTTTTGACACTTTATGGGCAAAACAGAATTTTCAAGACATTTTTGAAAATGCTACATAAGTAAGATTTCAGATTTTGCTATTTTGACATAACAAACACCCATGTGTATTTTTCTGGAAAACACTATGTGAGCCTGCCATCGGTGGGGTGTCTCCCATGGAGTGCCATCCTCGACATTCCAGGGGAGACATCTCTTCTCTCTCTGTCCTTGCTCCTGTTTTCTGTCCCGCTTTCTTTCCTCTTTTCTTGCTTCACGACCACCATCAGTACCCGGTCTAGTGAAACATAGGTCTGACCGTCTCTCCTATGATTACGTAGGCACCCTGTTGACCGTGGGGTGCGACCCGTAGGTGGGGAGAATGGGATCCTGATAGTTGAGGTAGCCCAGTCTGCGGACTGTACCGCCACCAACACACTGCTTCGGCCTGGCCTTCCTCTGAGACGGGCGGGTGAATACGGCCTGAATTTATCCAATCGGTCAGGTTCTGTCTTCTTTAGCAGAGCGGGACTTACGGTCAATCCTGCGGGACTTGCCTGCGCGTCCTGTCGAGAGTATATCACTGGAATAGCCTTGGCACTCAGCTCTGGATATCCGAGCATTATGTGTCCCCTTGTTGGACTCATGGAGGGTGGGGCGCTCTGGTGACGAAGCCAAAAAACCTAAAATATATGGATGGTAAAACTAACACTCCTCCCACCCCAATTCGCGATTTTCATGAAAAGTCCCGACTGGACGGCACGGATGTGCCATCCAGCCTGGCACATAAAAAACGGAGACTGGAAGAGGCTGAACCCTCCCCATCCTCCGGAGACAGTCGAAGTACCTTTAAGCGCTTTTGGGTGCTCCACAGCGAAAGAATGGACAGACCAGTGAAAAACTTCCGTTTTCCAGATCTGTAAACACATATGTGCGATCACTGGTGGAGAGCATCGCATCTCCAAACTGTAGTCTGGCGACCTACTGGTTAAATGCAGGGAACATTCAGAGGCACTATTGAAGGCCAAAACCTTTTTGGATGTGCCCATGAGTGTGACGCCTTACAAGAGCCTGAACAGCTCTAGAGGCATCATTAGAAGCCAAGACTTAGATGGCTGCCCCGAAAAAGAAATAGTTGAGGGCATTGCAGGAGTCACTGGCTCCCGGCGTATCAGCATCCGCCGCGGAGGTCAGAGAATCAGTACCAGCATCATCATCCTGCAGTTTGACACTCCAACACCACATGCAAGCATCAAGGCAGGATACCTTCAGCTGAAGATGGACCTTTATGTTCCTAATCCCATGCAATGCTTTAAATGTCAACGATTCGGCCACACTCAGACACACTGCAGGTGTGCTGCCATCTGTGCTTGCTGCAGAAAAGGGGGACATTCTGATTCGGACTGCACTGCAGCTCCCAAGTGTTCCAACTGCCAAGGCGAACATACAGCGTTCAACAAGAACTGCCCAAGATGGCAAGAAGAAAAGGCCATTCAGTGCCACAGAGCCACTCAAGGCAGCACATTTATCGCTGCACGTGAGGCAATATGCCCAAGATCATCGGTGATGAAGTCCAGTAAAACTTTTGCTCAAGTTGTAAAAAAGAGCACCAGGAGTGTCAGCATGGAAGCTCCTGGACCATCAAGTGTGAACATTGGAAAGGATTCCAGTGGGGGCTGTTGCAGGAGGGCACCCACTGAAAAACCCAGGGGTTCCCAGAGACCCTCGTCACAAGCAAGGGCCTCTGGTGCTGGGGTGAAAACCTCAAACAGGTTTTCCGTCCTGGCAAATTTCTCTTTTAATATGGAGGGCGTGGAGACCACGCCTTCCATACCCCCTCTCCTCTCCCTCCCCTCCACCCCTTCTAGTTCCATTGGCCCCTCTCTCCCTGCCATCCCCTCCTCACCCTCCAGAATAAACCCCACTCCCAGTCTCTCCCCCTTCATCCACTCCCCACTTCCCAACCCAGCGGTGTGGCAGGGAAAGAGAAAACGTCCAAACATTCAAAGAAGGTGGAAGCAACACCGATTTCCAAGAGAGATTCTGAATAAAACATTATGGCTGGAACTAAGAATTGCCTCATCCAGTGGAACTCGGAGGCCTCAGGGCCAACTTGCTGGAGCTGCAGCAGCCGATGACCTATCGTCAACCTGTTGTGGTCTGCCTGCAAGAAACTAAGCTTTCGGCCGAGCGACCGGTGGAGATACGAGGCTATACCACTATGGCCACGGCATTGATGGACTGGATGGGGGAGTCTCTGTGTTTATTCCTGGCAGAGTTCTCTATCAACCCATTCCCCTCCCTAAACATCCCTATACAGGCTTTGGCAGTCACCCTGATTGCTCACAGACCCATTATCATCTGCTCCATCTATCTACCTCCTTGCTTTGACTCTCCTCTTGTGGCAGCTTCCTGCCCCATTCGTTCTGCTCGGGGATTTCAATCCCCACAATCCCCTCTGGAGCAGCTCCTACACCAACCCAAAAGGTAAAGAGATCAAGAGGCAGCTGTCCGACTCTAATCTTTACCTTTTCAACGATCCAGTGCCGACGTACATGCATCTGGCAACTGGATCATTCTCCACTCTGGACCTTTCTCTGTGTCACCCTTCCATCTCCGCAGGCTACTCATGGTTGATCATGGATAGCCTGCACGGATCGGACGGATCTGTTTGGTTCAGGATCTCCCGGTAACAGCCACCCTGCCGAAACGCTGGAACTTTGCCGGGGCTAACTGGGCACAGTTAACAGTGCTCAGCTCCACCCAGCTCGCCTCCCAATCCACAATGGAAGAATTTCAAGACACGCTCTTGGAAATTACCCAGGCCTGTATTCCAAAGACCTCTGCAGCTCCATGCAAGGACAAGCCCTGGTTCACGGAAGACTGCAAATGAGCCATACAGGCCCGCAAAACAGCCTTCCGTGCCTTCCAGAAAGACTCAACTGCACAAAACCTTCAGCGGTTCAGAATTGCCAGGGCTAAAGCCAGACGATCCATCAGGGAGAGCAAAAGAAATTCTTGGAGAAACTACATCTCCAAGATTAATCAGACTCCTCTGGGAAAAATCTGGCAGATGATAAAAAAGATTAAAGATACTGCTCAACCCCCCTGATTCCAGCACATTGTGAGAAGTGATGACTCCCTCACCGAAGAGGAGGAGGATGTCGCCAGGGAGCTCGGCGCTGCATTTGCGTCAGATCCTCCAACCAACATTACTCTGCCGCCTTCCAGAAATACAAGGTCACTGCTGAGAAAGAAAGGATTGATTTCACGACCCCTTTCTCCGTCCCTTACAACAACCTTTCTGCATGGACAAGCTGCAGTCTGGCCTCCAGAGTGCTGGCAACACCACACTCTGGGCATGGATCAAATTCGCAATCAGATCCTCAAGCATCTCCCGCCGGAGTCACTGACCTGTCTTCTGACTCTGTTCAATCAGCTGTGGTCCACAGGCACATTCCCTCCATCCTGGCAGCAGGCCCTCGTGGTGCCTATTCCCAAGCCTGGGAAAGACCCCACGAATCCCTCCAACTTTCACCCATCGCCCTTATCAGCTGTCTGTGTAAGCTGATGGAGCGATTGGTGACCAGTCATTTGAACTGGGTCTTAGAGGACAGAGAGTGTCTTTCAGCCTGTCAGTGTGGCTTCCAAGGCAAAGCGCTCCACGACGGACCATTTCGTCCACCTGGAAACTTTTGTCCAAGAAGCCTTTGTACAGCAGCAATACGTGGTGGCGATCATCTATTTGGAGAAGGCTTTCGACACCGCATGGAAATTTTGTATTTTGAGGGATTTGCATCAGCTGGGCTTCCATGGTATTCTTCCCACTTTCATTCAGAACTTCTTGAGCGGTCGGCACTTCAGCATCCGCCTCAGTTCAACTCTTTCTGATTCCTTTGAACAGGAAGAGGGAGTTCCACAGGGGAGGATCCTCTCGCCCATGCTGTTTAACATCAAAATCAACTCCATCGCAGATCGGCTGGCTCAGGGAACCTATTCTTCCCTGTATGTAGATGACTTCCTCATCTGCTACAGGGCCCACAGGATGCTTACTATTGAGAGACAACTTCAGGCAACCTTGAGCATCCTCCAGGTATGGGCAGATACCAACGGCTTCAAGTTTTCCACACAGAAAACTGTAGCCGTTCATTTTTTGCAGAAAAAGACTGCATTGCAGGAATCCAGAGCTGTTTCTCGCTGAGAAACATTGGATCCCTGTCAAGGATGAGGCCAAATTTCTGGGTGTGATATTTGATAGAAACCTTTATTCCCCATATCACCTAAGAAGTGCTTCCTCAAAAGCATTGAACATGCTTAAAGCGGTACCAGGGACGGAATGGGATGCTGATACAGACTCCATGCTGCACCTGTATCGTTCCCTTGTCTGCTCTAAACTAGACTATGGTAGCATTGTCTATGGCTCAGCCAAGCAATGCTACCTCCAAAAACTTGACGCTGTCCACCATCAAGGCCTGGGGGCATATCGCACGTCCCCAGTGGAGAGTCTATACATTGCGGCCAATGAATCCTCTCTCTGAGACAGAAGGGACTAACTGCCCCTTCAGTACGGAGTCAAAATTTTATCTCACTCAGAAACACATCCTTCGAACATATCTTCGAATCCAGCTTCGTGGACATGTTCAAGAGATCTCTTGATGTCTTTGGCGTCCGCTTTCAGTCTTTGTTAGCGAAGACTGGGATCGGAAGGGGTGAGGTGAGATTTAACCCATTTCCAAGCATCCTGCCGTGGCGGATCCAAAGACCATAAGTGATCTTTGACCTAGCGGCGGGAACTAAACAAGACACCCCCAAGGAGGTCTTTGAGTGGATGCTTGCAGAGGTGATCTCCGATCACCCTGATTCCGAGCATTTGTTGGGAGTCCCTCATCTGAATCTCAGGCCAATCATCGACAGGTACATCAAATCACAATGGCGACAGCGATGGAATCAACAACTGCAAACAAACTTTATTCTATCCATTCAGACCTTAGATCTTGGCCAGGGTCTGCTTAGCTGCGAAGACAAGACTAGGTGGTCCTCAACTGCCTGCATCTGGGTCACTCTCACCTCACTCACTCTTTTCTTCTCAGAAGAGAAATGCTCCCACAGTGTGTGGCCTGTCACTGTCAACTGACAATTGCACTCATATTAATCGACTGCGCCGACTTCAGAGACGCTCGAGAAATCCACTTCTCGAGTTGCTCTCTGAAGGACCTATTTAACAAAACAAAGCCGCAGGCCATCCTGAGCTTTTTATGCCAAGTTGGTCTGTATGACAAACTTTAACATCGCTTCGTCACAGATACCTTGATAAGCATGCAACAAACCCCACGGGACGCCGCAAAATTGCTTATATCGACACCCGAATCATGTTCTAATGTAACCGACAAAACACCTTTTAGAGCTAGGGTGGTTTGAAGTTTTGGCCAATTTTTACAAATACGTCGTTGACAAACGGAACAAAATAGCTTGTTCATTTTTGGATAGTATGTAGAGAGCATGCTATATTTTATGCTGCCATTACAGGTTATTGAGTGAATTACTTATTTAGTGAAAAATATACATTTTTGTCATTTACGTTAGTACGTGGAGGCAAAATATGTAGCAATATTGTCACTTTCGCCACTCAATATGGTGGTTATGTTAGTTCATGAAAACAAAATTAACCACAGTACAACAGTTACGTCAATTTAATGAGAAGGAAAATAGTCATATTTTATTATTTCACTTGGATTTGCTGATGCATCAGGTTTAAAAATACATAAAAGGGTAATCAGCACAACATTATAACATAACAGTTTATGCATTAAAAATAATGTCGGTATCATAATTATCAATTAAAAAAAAGACTGTATTTCATCTCGATGTGCACAAGGCCTAGAAGTAAACATAAAAAGGGTAATCAATATAACATTGTCAGACCTAGGCAGCAGCATTTAATACAATGCATTGAAAACATTATTTAGTTATCTTAAGAAACAAATAAATCAATTATTTCACCTGGACGTGCTGATAATGCATGATCTCTAGAAATACATATGAAATAGAATCAACATAACATTGCCAGACCTAAGCAGCAGCATTTAATACAATACATTGAAAACATTTAGTTATCATAACAAAAAAATAAATCAGTTATTTCACTTGAATGTGGTGATAATGCATGAGGTCTAGAAATACATACGAAATAGAATCAACATAACATTACCAGACCTAGGCAGCAGCATTTAATACAGTGCATGGAAAACATTATTAGTTATCATAAGAAAAAATAAATCAGTTATTTCACTTCGATGTGCTGATAAGCATGAGATCTCGAAATACATATGAAATAGAATCAGCATAACATTGCCAGACTTGGGCAGCAGCATTAAAAACTATGCATTATAAAATATTGGGTATCTAAATAATAGTTAAAGAAGACTGTGGCAATGAATTTAAATGCAGTAATTAGCTTGCCTAATAGTGAGGTAACCGGAAATAAAAGTCTTTGTGTTCTTGATTTCTGATCACGGGCACATCACCAGAGCAAAGAGAAATAAGATCCTGGTATTTCTCTTTTGAAATCTTGTTTGGCTCATTGTTCAGTTTTTTCAGCCCCTAGTATGTCAAATAATTCTCCTTCAGTCGTTTCAGTGAAAGTTCTGAGTAATCAATCGTCAAATGGCTAGTCTTATAAAATATCTTATCAGGATACATTCTAGTAACTTTCAGTTCCATAATAGTGTTCCAGGACACAATACCCTCCTCAGAATCTCTTCGTGAATTAAAAAATCTCAGATCCTGTGACAGCAATTTGAAATCAATGAAATCATCGAATTGAAATTGGTGAACTACGTTGTTACGTCGGGCTAAGCTGAATACAGGCACAAGTTGTGAAGGAACGTATAAATTTCCAGCTCTTTTCGTGGCAGTGCTAATTGAACTGTGAACGCTGTCTCCCTCATTTTGTCCATGGAAGGACTCAAAGTAACGCAAAGAAATTTCTTGAAGATTCTTGCTGTTCACCACTGCATGCAGCATCATTGCTGGCATTACGGAGTTTTTGTTCTGGCCAGTGAAGCCATCAGAATACAAGTGAACCTCCTTTACACCATTGTTGCAGATGATATCTCACACGAGCCCTGTTTGCTCACTCCTTCATGCCATGTAAAGCAATGGCAATTTTTGCTTGTGAGGTCATAGAAAGTAAGGTTGTAATTTGACAATCTTTTTTAGTAAAATAGTGCACTTTTTAATGACTGTGGCAGATAAATAACTTGCTGCAAGTCAAATGTCCCACATCTAACAAGTTTATCTTCAAGTGCCCTTTTCTTTTTTTGGAGACCACTCCTCACAAAACATTGCATACATCTTTGGTATGGTTAAATCAGAACTTAAGCACTCCCTTGACGTACTTAATCGACAAAAGTGAGATTCAACTCTTGGAAATCTGTTGATCTGAGATTTTACTTTTTTACTGCCTCCTGAATCATTTTATCTCTAACAACCACCTCCTCTGATTGCCTCCCACCTCTCCTCTCATCTTCTAATGTTCCTGTTGGAGACAGCTTCGATAAAGCTGTGTGTGTTGTTTGCTCAGAAATACTGAGGGTTTTCAGAAAAAACATCTGACATACAAATATTGCTTGACTGTCTATGGTAAGGAAATGTTTTTTTGGTAACACCCCTTCGAGATTTTCCATCTTTGTTTCTTTTCGCTGAACTCTAAAAATCTCAACGTGTCTTACAATATATTCCCTTTGCAATCTTAGGTCACCAAGGTCATAATATGCTTGGAATATTTTGTTTCTCTGTTCATCGGTGATTGTGTCACATTTTCTGCTGCAGTTTGCGCTTCCTTTACAATGTGGTTTTAATTCCCTCGCAAGTATTCTCTTCTTTGTGGAAGGACTGATGTATTCCTCACCTTTGTTTCTTTTTTGCCTTCGCTTCTTTTTGTTTGTTTTTTGGGTCCTTTGAACATTTATTTCTTTTGCACTTCCTTCTAGAATAAATTGTTCAGGTTGTTCATTTAAATCACCACTAGGCTCAGTTGAGTTTGATAGCGCCACTGAGTGACCTGGATCATTGATTGGTGAGTGAGAGAGTTCACTGGTGTCGCCATCATCTGCCTGTTCTTTTCTGCCTTTGCGTTTTTTTAATAGTTTTCCCATGCTGATTGCAAGAAGAAATAACTTCATTGCAATGGTCAAAGCAAACCAGAAGTTCGCAATTGGTACATGCAGACCGCACCTCCTTTTTACAATGTCTGACTTCAGAAACGCCAACATTGAATTCTGGGTCTTTGTCAGAATCCTAAATCTCATCCGAGTCATCGTTGATGCTACTGCTCTCTGAATCCTCAAATACGTTTCGTTTCTTTTGCATCTGGATCAGAGGAATGTCATCTTCATTGGTTCCAGTTGAATTTGTGAGGGAGATGCCATTATCACTGCCCAGTTGCATCAATCTTCACTGATTCCTCTTAAATTTGTGAGGGAGATATTGTCATTATCACTGCGCAGTTGGATCAAAGAAATGTCATCTTCACTGGTTCCTCTTAAATTTGCAAGGGGGATATCATCTTCATCACTGTCTTCTGCCATTTTATTGCTGATCTACAAGGATAAACAAATTTTTTTTAAAAGTATAAACAATATTATGGCATTTTCAATACAAAGTCAAAAACTACACTTTCTATAAGCACCCTTATACAGTAACCCTTAATCTCACAGTGAAGCATATCTCGATGTAGTGGGCTTTAATATCACCACTATAAAACTAAACATTTTATCTTTCAGAATCACAAGAGACCTAACCAAATGGACGTTTAAGTCGGAGATTCTTTTTGTCAAAAACAATAAGAGGTTCTGAATAGTTGGTTGGGTACCCTGCAGGACACAACATTATAATAGAGAATATTTTGTAATATAATAGCATCAAAGTGCTCCACAAACAGAGGAGATAGGGATAGCCAAAGGTTGATATAAAGGTGAAAAAGCAGAAGGGCAACTGATAAGATCAGGGTGATATCTTCTTTAGGGTTTTCTGACCAGAGAGATAAATGGCATGCCGTGATCGCCAATGTTTGTATCTGTCCTTTGAAGAAAAAGAAGATACTGTTAAATGAAATTTGTTCGAGAATGACTGGTCATTATTTCAAAAGCACATAGTTTTCTTTCAACATACAATTATAGTAATTAATAGTTTTACTCACCTAAACAGAAGCACTTGAAATGGATAATCAAAACGAAACTTGTCAGAAAAAAACTGCACAAGTATTGTTCTTCACATTCATTACCAAGACAATAATTATGAGTAAGTACTGGGATATTTCTGAGAATTGACACAGTTCTAGGAATTCACCAGACTCTATTTACCGACGCATTTCTAAGATCTGTGGGATTTCTAGGAAGCGCGATGATTATGTGTGGTAACGAATCTTTACTCTTAGCCACTTACGCTAGTACATCACATTGTAATGGAAGCCTAAAAAAGCGGAAGAAACGATTCACATTCTAGCATATTGTCCCGTACATTAGTAAAAAATATGAAGGAAATGATTCACGTACTAGTGTATCGTCCCTTGCATTAGTATGTGACTCTAGATATATACCAAGAAGGTGTATACAATAGCTCCCAAACCATGTGTATCTCATTTACTATTGCAGGTATCAAGTCCATAATTTGAGAGGATAGAGAACATGAAATGTGTATTCAAGTAGCATTCGTAACTCGATACCGGGTAAAATGGCAGTTGTGCTAGTACATGATTCGGGCGACGATATCTATCTTTTTAGTTTTGCTATACAATATTTGACTATCCAAATTTATATACACATTTTGATATCCCTTTATAACTCATAAATGCATTGTCCGTTCAGGGCTATATTTTATCTATTTACACGATCAGAATTTTACTGTGTTAGGCACAAAATAGCCGTTATCGTGCTGATGCACCATTAAACCCCTACACAAACAAACAAGCACATCAGATTTGGTTAGAGTTGGTCCAGAAATATAACAGTAGAAAGCAAAATAATGTAATATTGGAGGAGGGGGGGGGGAGGGGTGGGGGGGAGCTTTAAAGTCTTTTTAAAAACTGACAAGGAGAATTTTTGTTGGGCTTTTAGCCTAAGAACAGCCTTTTTCCATGACTTCTTTGGTTCTGTTTGCCTTTTCCTGGCTTTTTGTTCATATCTTTCCACAAATTTTGCTCGCTATCCCCTAAGCCAAATCTCTATTCTTTTGATTTTTTTTTTTTTCTTAAGCCTTTCAGTCCTAAGAAAGTAGGATATTTCAGCTTTAAGATTATCTCGGTTCCTGTTTTTTTGGTGAGACTACAAGTGGGTAAACATTTGGAATTTAAAGTATTTGCATGGACAGCAGCAGTCTGCCTACCCTTCATCAATTTTAAACTGTCAGTGGTTCTTTGGGGGAGGGGAGGTTAAATTACTACATCTAGACCTAGCGGTTGGGCTGTCGGACTTAGGATCTGAAGTTCTGGGTTCGAATCCTGACAGATCCCGACATTTTGTCCTCGGGAAAGACAATTTACACACATTTCCTGACTCCACCCAGGTTTGAATGGGTACCCGACTGTAGACAGTGAACGATAT
>JBCEWB010103038.1:0-12067 GCA_039654565.1 Peronia peronii | reverse complement strand
CCAGCCGCAACCGCGCCCCGAGCAGCAACCGACAACGAAGCCCCGACCCCGGAACACACCGAACCCACTCGCGACGCAACCGAGCACGTGACCGGCGCGGCCCACCCCGCAAACCCAGCAGCAACCGGCAACGAAGACCCGACCGACAACGCCGCAGGCGAAGCGAACGTGCGACCGGCCCCGTCTGCATCGCATTCCACCGAATCCACCACCCACGCAACCGGCGCGGCCGACACCGCAAGCCCAGCCGCAACCGCGCCCGACGCGACCTCACTGCACTCCGAGCCCAACGACGACACCGACACGCCTGCCGTCGAGCAACCGACCGCTCAACCAAACGGAACCACACCCCAACACACCGAACCCACCCCCCACGCAACCGGCGCCGCCGACACCGCAAGCCCAGCAGCAACCGCTCCCGACGCGACCTCACCGCACTCCGAGCCCAACGACGACACCGACACGCCTGCCGTCGAGCAACCGACCGCTCAACCGACCGGAATCACACCCCAGCACACCGAACCCACCCCCCACGCAACCAGCGCGGCCGACACCGCAAGCCCAGCCGCAACCGCGCCCCGAGCAACAACTGGCAACGAAGACCCGACCCCGGAACACACCGAACCCACCCCCCACGCAACCGAACACCTGACCGGCGCCACCGACACCGCAAGCCCAGCCGCAACCGCGCCCCGAGCAGCAACCGACAACGAGGACCCGACCGACAACGCCGCAGGCGAAGCGATCGTCCGACCGGCCCCGCCTGCATCGCACTCCACCGAACCCACCCCCCACGCAACCGGCGCGGCCGACACCGCAAGCCCAGCCGCAACCGCGCCCCGAGCAGCAACTGGCAACGAAGACCCGACCTCGGAACACACCGAACCCGCTCCCGACGCGACCGGGATCGTGATGGGCGAGGCGGCGTCCGCACGCCCAGGCAAGCTCGAACCATCAGCGCGCGCGGCGGGCGCGGAACACTCGACCGCACCGCACACCGGACCCACCGGAGCCGAGCAGGACACCGCCGGCGTGGCGTTGGCGCAGTCGACCGAGTCCCAACCGGTGGTCGGAGGAACCGAACCTTCCCGACCACCGCACACCGAACCCGCTCCCGACGCGACCGAGATCGTGTTGTCCGTGGACACGGCATCAACCGCGGGCGACTCACCCGCAACCGACACCGCACCAGCAGCAGCGGGCGACGAAGCACCCGCCGCGTCGGTGGGTCTCTCCGCCGATCCGAACGTCGAGCCGGCAGGCGCGGATCGGCCCGTCGCAACGACCGGTCCGGCGCCGCACGGCATGGCACCGCCCGAGGGCCACGCGAGCAGCACACCGAACGAAGCCGACGCCGCGCCAACCCAGACCGACGTCCCAGAACTCGCCACGCCGAGCGCACCCGACGCAACGGGACCCCACACCGAACCATCCCTGCCTCAGCCCACGCCGCCGCGCGCTCAGCCGAACGGGCCCAGCAGCAACACGGCGCAGACCGAACCGCCCACCTCGCGCGCCGCGCAGCCGGGCGAGCAGTCGGGCACCCCAACCGATGAGCCACTGCGGTTGCCGCAACTCCCAGCAGCCTCGACCCCCGACCGACCCGACGCCCCGCAACCGGACCGGTCTTCGGATGCGCCATCGTCGACGGCGGCCGACGAGCCCGCCGACACGACACCGCAGATTCCCGACGCCCCACCGCTTGCGGCGGCTCGCCAGGCGGCCTCACCGCTCCCACCGCCGACGCTCGCCCAGCCGCACGCACACCTCCGATCGCCGGAATCCACGGGACCGATCGACCCGGGCGAAACAGGTGTCGCGCCGATCGCTCCTCCTTCGCAGTCTCCACACGGAGAAGCTCGTGTCCCTGCCCCGCCGACCCCCGAGAAGCCACGACTCGGACCATCGACGCCCGTCAAGCCCATCCCGGTTCCGGCTCGGCCTGAGGTCGTCGCCGCAAACCCGGTCCCCGAGCGTCGACGGCGGCGGGTGCCCGTGTGGGCGTGGCTCGGACTCGGGCTCGCGGGAATCGCCGGCATCGTCACCGCCGCCGAGCCAGATCAGCCCCGAACCGAGCAACTCCCACTGCCGGGAGGACCGTCGACCACGGCAGGTTCGACCGTCGCCCCGACCGAGACCACCGCAGTGGACTCGACGCGGTCACCGACGACAAGCGACGACACGACCGACCCGACGCCGACGTCGACCACGGTTGCACCCGAGCCGCGCTGCGATCCGAACTACGGCGGCTGCGTCCCGATCGATACCGATGTCGACTGCGCGGGCGGCGACGGCGACGGCCCGTCGTTCACGGAGGGACGAGACCGGGTGATCGGCGACGACATCTACGACCTCGATCCCGACGGCAACGGCATCACCTGCGACTGACGCGAGGGCGTCCGACGCCCGGGCCGCACGATGCAACACCCACCAGCGGGCGCACCCGAGCCACCACTGAGCGGCATCCACTCAGTGGGATGTCGCTGCCACGGTCCGTGTCCGATTCGACCCGCTCGGCCGTAGAATCTTCGGTCCACACATGCGGAGGCGGCCGATGTTCGGACCTGTTCAGATCTATGCGACCACACCTGAGTCGGAGCCACAAGAGCTCAAGCTCGGGTCGGACCCCGATGCGCGTGCTCCGACCGGCGCCGAGTATCGCCAACAGGTCATCGACAGCGCACGCTGGGCCGAGGCGGCGGGTTTCACGGGCTCGCTGATCTACGTCAACAACACGCTCGTCGACGGCTGGTCGGTCGCCCAGCTCGTGCTCGAGAACACCGAGCGGCTGAATCCGCTGGTGGCCGTGCAGCCGATCATGATGGCTCCGTACGCCGTCGCCAAGACGCTGACGAGCCTCGCCCACCTGTACGGCCGACGGGTCGACATCAACATGGTCGCCGGTGGCTTTCCGCCCGACCTCCAAGCGTTGCGCGACCCCACCCCGCATCACGAGCGTTACGAGCGGATCGTCGAGTACACCGGCCTCATCAGCGCGCTCCTCAACAGCGACGGACCGGTCACCGTCGATGGCCGGTTCGTGCAGGCCGAGAACCTCAAGCTGATGCCTGCGATGCAACCCGAGTTCCGGCCGCTGATCACGATGGCCGGCTCGTCCGATGCGAGCCGAGACGCAGCCGCCGCCGTCGGCGCGACCGCCGTGATGTACCCCGAACCGGTCGAGAACTACAACGACGACCGGTTGTGGGATGCCGGCGAGTGTGGGGCCCGGGTCGGCATCATCGCCCGCGAGACCGCCGGTGAGGCGTGGGACGTCGCCGTGTCGCGGTTCCCCGACGACAAGCGCGGGCGACGCATGCACGCGATGGCGAACAACATCACCGAGTCGACCTGGCACAAGCGGCTCTCCGAGGTCGCCGGCGAACTCGGCGACGAACAACCCGAGTCGCGCGACGTCTACTGGCTCGGACCCTTCGAGACGTACAAGACGTTCTGCCCGTACTACGTCGGCACGTACGACGAAGTCGCTGCCGAACTCGCCGGGCTGATGCGGCTCGGCGCACGCCTGTTCATCGTCGACATCATGCTCGACGAAGCCGACTACGAACACGCCCGGCTCGCGTTCGAGCGAGCGGTCGCACTCGCCGGCCTCTGATCGCCCGCGCAGCGTCGCTCGCGGCTGCCGAGCAGCGCGGCTGGCGACCGGCCTGCGCCGAACACCGACGCGCTCACGGTTCCGGTCCGGACGGACGTCACTGCCGGGAACCCGCTCGCCCAGAGCACGATCGGCCACGGCCACCTCACGCATGGCGAACGCTCGCCCGTCCGGTCGAACTCACCGAGTCCAGCCCCGCCCGACGAATCCCGCGCGGCGAACGCCGGGCAGCGCATCGCCGCAGGCCCGCCGCCGTGTCGACCCACGCCCGCACCACAGCACAGCCAGCACGCCCCGTGACGGGCAGCACAAGGCACCAAAGCCGCCTCACCGAGCGGCAGACCTTCCCACACGTCGAACACTCCGGTTTCAGATCGCTGGACGACCCCAGGCGCGGCGGACGCCTCCGACCCACCGCACGCATCGGCCGCAGCCGACTCGCTCACGGTTCACCCGTGTTGGCGGCCATCGCGTTCTGCCGGTGGCGGCCATCTGGATGGGTCACCCTGCCGACCGCCCGGAAAGCCTCGGGCGAACGTCATGCACGCAGCGAGCCGGCGTCGGGAACTCGCGGCCGACGTGATCGCCGGGAGTCCGCCGTGTCTCGGTGGGGGATCGTGGACGGCGCAAGGGCGGGATGCTGCCGTGCTGCAGTGCTGACACGTCGACGCGCCGCTCGATCGGGATCGGTATCGACGACGGTCTGTCCGTGTTCGTCGACGACGGCGCAGTCGGGCAGTGCCACCACGATGTTGGCGCCGACTGATGTCGCATTCGTGATCACCTGGGCCGTGCGACCACGTGGGACACGAGTCCGCGAACGCATGTCGCCCGACAACCCCGGCGCAGCAAACGCCGCCCAACACCGTCAACCGCATCGACCACAGCCGACCCGCCCACGGTTCACCCGCACGACCTCCGCCGGGCGGCCCACCCGGCCGCCGCGAGCAACGAGCGACAGAGCGCAACGAAAGCCACCCGACACCACTCGCGTTTGGACCGCAGCCGACCCGCCTGCGCCCGCCCGCTCACGGTTCACTCGCACGGCCTCGCCGGCGGGCCTCGCTCGTTCGGCTCGCAAAACCCGCCCCGGTCGCGGCGCACGCGGATCGGCCCCGCTACGTTCGCCGCTCGGCTCTCTGCACCGATCGAGTCGACGACGGCCGCCCGCTGTCGCAGCGTGCTGCGCAGCAGTTCGACCAGGCTCACGCTCGCCGGGCTCACGATCCGAGTTCGGAGCGGAGCCGACGGAGCCCGCGCCGAACCCAGGCGCGGACGGTCACCTCGGGAACATCACGGGCCGGCGTCGACAGGATCGCCGCGATGTCGCTGTACGACCGGTCCTCGAAGAAGCGCAGCACGATCGCCGTGCGCTGATCGGCCGACAGCACGTCGAGCGCCGACCACAACTCGTCGCGAGTCGCGGCGACGTCTTCGTATCGGAGGCCGACGCAGGTCAGTTCCGCGCTCGCCTCATCGATCAGCTCGGGGCGATCGTCGACGTGGTCGCGTCGAACCGCGCGGGTTCGGCGATGGCGTGCGCACCCGTTGACGACGGTCGAGTACACGTACGCGTCGGGGCAGATCACGCCGCCCCGGCGGAGCCGCTGGAACACCGATCGGTACGCCTCTTGGACGATGTCGTCGAGGTCGTCGTCGCCGCCGATCAGCACGTAGGCCAGGCGTCGCATGTGATCGTGCGTGCGCTCGAACAGCCGCGCCAACTCGTCATGCTGTGACGGGTCGGGCCGACGGCGACGGATCCGGACCGGCGTTGCCGCCTCGGTCACGACGGAGAGGGCGACGGCCGCGCCGCGATCGGATTGCGGGTCGGCGGGGGGTGCGCAGGGCACGCTGTCGAGTGGCGGGGCCGCGAGGCTGGTTGCGCTCATCGGTGATTCTCCTTGAAGTCGAAATCCGGGGTGGGGGGAACGGCAGCGCACGACATCCGCGCACTACCGAGGCGGTCAGGGCGACGTCGAGTCGGCGAGGTGAGGCGAGGCGGCGAACCATGCATGCACTTCCAGAGTCCCGACCGGGTTCCCCGATACGCCGAACCTCCCGGAGCCCGATGCGCGAACCGCGAGCGCGCCGAAATCGGCGACCCTCAGATCAGACCCGACCGATCAGACCCGACCGATCAGACCCGACCGATCGGGCTCGATCGGTCGGCGCGCCGGGCAGCACGAAGATTCCGAAAAAAATCCGCATCGAGTGCAACACGACAGACGCCGGCGGACTCTTCATCGGTGAGCGCCCCGAATCCACGGGTCGCCACGAGAGAGAGACAGGAAAATGACCCTTCGATTCGATCCCAACCTCGGCCCGTTCATGCAGGGCGAGTTCACCGGCCCGGTCGTCGTGACCGAGCAGCCCGACATCGGATTCGGCAACCTCGTCATCGAGGCGGACAAGCCGTTCGACATCGCGGCCGAGTGGAAGACCTTCGGACAGCTCAACCCGGTGTGGCTGACGGCGCTCGGCGTCACCAGCCCCAACTGGGTCGTCACGGCCTACGCCGAGCCGGTCGGTCCCGGTACCCCCGTTCAGTTGGGCGTCGTCAACGTGCCCGTCAACGCGGCGGCCCCGTTCGGTCTGGACTCGACCTACAAGGCCAAGCTCACCGTGCCCGCCAACACGCTGGCCGAGGAGAACCCCGGCAACGCCAGCGAGTCGGGCGTGTACCGCATCGTGCTGACGGTGTTCCTCAACTCGACGCTGGGCGGTTCCGGCTACGACATCATCGGCTACGCCGAAGGCCCGATGGTCAAGGCGGAAGACAGCGCCTGATCAGCACCGCTGCGCGGGCAGACGTCGACGATGATCGACCGCAACGTCGCGGCCGGTCATCGTCGATGTGCGCGTCGGGGCGCAGGTCGGCGCCCGTTCGGCGTGTCCCGGTCAGTTCTGGTCGGCTGACGCAGCCAGGACCGTGTCGAAGGTGCCGCCGATGTGTCGGGCGAACTGGTCACCGCGAACGATCGGGTCGAACTCGCCGCGGCTGCCGACCGAGACGACTCGGCCGCACTCGTCGCACTCGAGCACGACGCCGCGATCGTCCTGTGCGTTGACACGCATCTCATGGACTTCCATGAGACAACGGTACCCGGCGAGATCCGGCGATCCTGGGAACGTCGCCTCCCGAACGGCCGATCGATCACCGCAGCAACGGCCCACCCACCGACGCCTGGCGCACCACACGTGACCCCGACGTCGATCCGGTCGATCACCTCGCCCGACGACCCGACGCGACCAGGCCACCTCGGGCGACGACCGCGCCCCCGCTGCGACGGGCCGACAAGCGAACCGGGTCCCGCTCTCAGGCGAAGGCCGCGAACAACTCGGCGAGCGCCTTGGCTTGGCCCCCGCTGGTCGACGAGGCGACCACCACCGGATCGTTCACCCCGGCGTCGAACCACGCGTCGAGGCCGTCGCGCACCCTCGCCGCCGAGCCGGACAACGTGCAGTCGTCGAGCCAGGCGTCGGACATCGCCGCGAACAACGCGTCGTCGTCGCGAGCCCCGATCGCCGCTTCGGCGGCACGCATCTCGTCTTCGTAGCCGGCGTCGATCCAGTAGTTCCGATAGTTCGCCAGCGCGACGTACCCCTTCAGCGTCTTGCGGTTGCGGGCTCGGGCGGCGTCGAGATCGTCGTCGATCACGGTCGGGATCATGTTCGCGATCCGGAATCCATCGGCGAGACGGTCGTCGGGCACCAGCGACAGCGAGTGCTCCATCCGGCTGCGCGACGCGTTCGCCCACACCGCGCCGTCGCCGACCTCGACCGACAAGCCGACCATCTTGTCGCGCAGCGTCGCGAGGTCGACCGGCGGCAGACCCCCGATTCGCTCGGCGGCGGTGCGCATCGCGCCGACGTAGTCGCGCATGTCGCTCAACGGCTTGCCGGTCTCGACGCCGAGCCGCTTGATGACCGGTCCGTGCGTGACCCCGACTCCCAGCCGGAACCGTCCGCCCGACAGTTCGTGCACGTAGCTCGCGGACGTCGCGAGCGCGGTCGGGTGCTGGAGGTAGATCGGCTGGATCGACGTGCCGATCCCGACCCGTTCGGTGACGTGGGCGATCGACAGGCACAGACCCATCGCGTCGCCGAACGAGGGGCAGTAGATTCCGGCGAACCCCTTCGCCTCGATCTCGGCCACGAGGTCGAGCGTCTGGAGTCGGCGCCCGGCGACGGCGGCGATGGACACGGACGGCATGCGATCGGACATGCCGCCGGACCGTACCGACGGGGGTCCCCGCGGCGACGAATCGGCCGCAGCGTCGCACACGCCCGGTCTCGTGGCTCAGGACCACGCGTCGGCCTCTTCGCCGCCGCTCCCGACCGGGCGCTCCGACTACGATCCGCGACGCCGAAGGGGGATCGATGGCCACACAGCAGCAGGTTTGCGAGTCGGACGCGGTCGCGTCGCTGACCTCGTCGCGACCATCCGGACACGGGCCGACTCGGGCCTACGACTGGATCTCCCACCACGCCGCCAACCGCCCGAACCGCGAGGCAGTCCGCGACCTCGGCTCGGATCGCACGTTCACCTACGCCGAACTCGACCGCCGCGTCGAGGCGACTGCGGCGTACCTCACCTCGCTCGGGATCGGTGTCGGCGACCGTGTCGCGGTGCTCGCCCACAACGGCGTCGAGTTCTTCGACATCCAGTTCGCCTGCGTCCGCACCGGCTCGATCTGCGTGCTGCTCAACTGGCGGCTGACGGTGTCCGAACTCGAGTTCATCGTCGGCGACAGCGCCCCGATGCTGCTCGTCCACGACACATCGTTCGCCGAGACAGCGGTCGAGCTGCAACGCCGGTGCGAGATCGCGACGCTGCTCGACATCGACGGCGGCGCCCCCGACAGCGCCTACGAGTCAGCGCTCGCCGCGCACACCGGGATCGCCGTCGAGCGGGCCGAACTCACCCACGACGACGTGATCACGATCATGTACACGTCGGGCACGACCGGCCTACCCAAGGGCGCGATGATCACCCACGGTATGAACTTCTGGAACTGCGTGAACCTCGGCATCCCGGCTGGGATCGGGATCGACACCGTCCACCTCAACATCCTCCCGCTGTTCCACACCGGCGGGCTCAACTGCTACAGCAACCCGGTCCTGCACGCCGGCGGGACGGTGGTGTTGATGAAGGAGTTCGATCCCGGTGAGACGCTGCGCGTGATCGGCGACGCGGCGCAGGGCATCACCCACTTCTTCGGCGTGCCGGCGCCCTATCAGTTCATGATGCAGCACCCCGACTTCGACACGACCGATCTGTCGCGCCTGCGGATCGCCGGGGTGGGGGGTGCGCCGTGTGCGCTGGCGATCATGCAGCGCTGGACCGAGCGTGGGGTCGATCTGTGTCAGGGGTTCGGCATGACCGAGACGAGCCCCGCGGCGATCTTTCTCGACCCGAGCGATTCACTCCGCAAGATCGGATCGACCGGCAAGGCCCTGATGCACACCGAGTTCAGGATCGTCGACGAGAACGGTGACGATTGCGCGCCCGATCAGGTCGGTGAGTTGTGGGTCGCCGGTCCGCACATCACGCCCGGCTACTGGAATCGTCCCGATGCCACCGCCGAGGCGTTCGAGGGGCGCTGGCTACGCACCGGCGACGCCGCCCGAGCCGACGACGAGGGGTTCGTCTACAT
This sequence comes from Peronia peronii, assembly GCA_039654565.1. Taxonomy (NCBI): domain Eukaryota; kingdom Metazoa; phylum Mollusca; class Gastropoda; order Systellommatophora; family Onchidiidae; genus Peronia; species Peronia peronii. The sequence goes on along the minus strand of JBCEWB010103038.1, from coordinate 2,791 downwards.
CGTCGATCGCTGGAAGGACATGTACATCTCGGGCGGCGAGAACGTGTATCCGGCCGAGGTCGAGAACGTGCTCTACCAGCTTCCCCAAGTGGCCGAAGCGGCGATCATCGGCGTTCCGAACGAACGATGGGGTGAGACCGGGTTGGCCGTGATCGCGCTGCACGCCGACTCCGAACTCGACCGCGCGGCCGTGCAGGAACACTGCGCCGATCGGCTCGCGAAGTTCAAGGTGCCGGGCGAGATCGCGATCGTCGACGCGCTGCCGCGCAACGCCACCGGCAAGGTGCTCAAGCGCGAACTCCGCGAGCAGTTCGTCGGGCGCGACAGCCCCAAGATCAGCTGACGCGTGGTGCGGGGATGGGTGCGGTCACAGGTGCGGCCGTCGGCTAGTCCTCGCGCTTGATGATCACCAGCCGATCGCCCCGCTCGACCGGGCGTCGGTCGTCGACGTCGTACTGATCGCCGTCGCGGATCACCGCCAGCGGGCGGGTTCCGGCCGGTGCGCCCCAGCCGCCGCCCGGCAGCGCGACCGCGGCGACCTCGACCACGTCGAGCCCGCTGCCCGGCTGGAGCAGATCGTCGAGCACCTGGGCAACCGGCTGCGACGTCGTCGCCAGGCCCAGCAGGCGGCCGACCGCATCGGCGGAGTGGATCACCGAATCGGCACCCGACTGGGTCAGCAGGTGCAGGTTCTCCTCGTCGCGAACTGCGACGACGATCGGTACCCGCGAGTTGAGCTCGCGGGCGGTCAAGGTGACCAGCACCGAGGTGTCGTCGCGGTTGGGTGTCACCACCACCGCCGACGCCCGATCGATCGCCGCCGACCGCAACACCTCGGTCGATGCCGCATCGCCGACGACCGTCACGAACCCGGCGATCGTCGCGTCTTCAGCCGTGCCCGGATGCGGTTCGATCACGACGAACTGCTCGGCTCGGGCTCCCTGGGCCCGCAACGCCCTGATCGAGCTGCGACCGGTCGACCCGTACCCGCAGATGATGTAGTGGTCGTGCACTCGTTTCCTCCAACGTCGGGTCGCCAGCGCATGGCGGGACTGATCGGTGAGTACTTCCATCGTCGTGCCGACGAGCAACACGAGAAACATCAGTCGGGCGGGCGTGACCACGAGCACGTCGACGAGGCGGGCGGCGTCGCTCACCGGGGAAACGTCGCCGAAGCCGGTCGTCGTGACCGACACCGACGCGTAATAGATCGCATCGAGCAGCGACACCGATCCGTCGGCACTGTCGGTGTACCCGTCGCGCTGCAGCGCGACGACGATCGCGATGAAGGCGATCAGCCCGACGCCGATGCCGACCCGACGCCGGATCTGTTCGATCGCGGCGCGTCGACGCTTCGGCATGCGGATCAGCGCTGGTTCGGCCACCTCCCGATTCTGTCCCACAACCCCGCGACAGAGGGGGTCAGACCCCCTCTGCTCACGATTCCGCGACGACCCCAGTCAGCCGACAACCGACCGCCACACCGACCAGAGGGGGTCTGACCCCCTCTCGTCAGCTGGCCTGGTTGCGGCGCCAGCGACGTTCGCTGACCGATTCGCGTGGCACGGGTGGTCCGCCCGGCGACGACCGACGACGATCGGAGCCGCCGTTGAACGCCCCCTCGATCGCCGTGACCGTCGCCCCCGACGCTTCGAGCTGCGCGAAGTGGCCCACGTCGGCGAGCGTCTCGATCATCGCTGCGGGATAGGCGCGAGCGACGCGTTCGAGATCGGCCGGCGGCAGCAGCGGGTCGTCGGACCCGGCCACGATCCGCACCGGAACCTGATCGAACGGTTCGAGCTCCCAATCGGGAAGCTGTCGCGCCAGGCGCAGGAACCGGTCGGCGTCGCGGGTTCGGGCGTCGATCACGGCCGTTCGGATCACGTCGTCGTCGAGCGCCCCGGGGTCGACCACGAAACCGCGCAGGGCGTTGCGCACCACGGTCACTTCGACGCCCCTGAGGAACCCCGGCAGGCGCGGCCGACCGAACGCCGTCACCTGAGCGAGCGCCTTGAGCGACAGCAGCGCACGGCCCGTCCGGTCGAACGTGTCGCCGACCCGGAACCTGAACGACACGCCCGGCAACGGCGAGTTGATCAGCACTGCGCCGACGACGAGATCGGGTCGGGCCCGCATCAACAGACCGGCGAGCAGACCGCCCATCGAGTGCCCGACGAGCCTCCACGGCGGCGGGCTCAGCGCGGTGAGGAACTCGACGAGTCCGGCAACGGTCGCAGCCCGGTCGTCGGACATCGAGAACAGCCCGGGGTTGGTATGCGGCGCGAGCACCGGCCGCGCCGCGGCGAGGACGGGCAGAATCGGCGCGAACGTGGCGCCGTTGTTGCCGATCCCGTGCAGCATCATCAACGGTGCTCGGTCGGCCACGATCGCCGGGCTCGCGGCGGAGAACACCGGCGAGGCGTCGAGCGGGTGGGCGCGCCGTTCGAGGCGGGTGCGCCAGTCGGTCGTCAACACGTCGCCGCTGTGTTCTTCGCCGTGATCGCCGCCGGGCAGGTGCTCCTGGCGGTCGGCTACGCCGGGCTGTCGGGCACCGACGTGACGTTCCACTACGACACGCTCGAAGCGCTCGGTCGCGCCGACGAATACGCCGACCGCCAAGCGCGCGTGGCGTCGCGGGGCCTGGCCGTGGGGGCCAGCGGGGCGTTGGTCGGCGGCGCCGTCGGCCTGATCGACCTCCGGTGGGCGTTCGCACTGTCGCTGGTGCTCGCGATCGCCCAGTTCGGTACGACCCTCGGTCTGCGCGAGCCGCCTCGCACGACCCAGGCCGAGT
>JBCEWB010103027.1:0-12067 GCA_039654565.1 Peronia peronii | reverse complement strand
TTAGATAATTCTGCTATGTCCCTTGCTGTCTGGACTAAGGAAGGATTCTTGCTCAGTCTTTTCTTAATATTGTAGATGCTGCTGATGCATTTTATACATATAAAGTGGGAATGGCAGCCTTCAATATCTCCGCTGATTTTGATGTTGAAATACAGCATGAGTTCTGTCACATATTTGTCACATTTTTGTTTCAAATGGCTTTGTTTTATCAGTTCTTTAGTAATTGCGCGTCCACTACACGCTCTACACATTTCATTCTCAAAGACATTGTGGTCTTTCACTGAATGCACCATAATGAACAGAATCTAAAATGAGATTAAGAAGGAGTAAATGAAAATGGTCATAGCTCACATTCTAATTTAGACATGGGTACAGAATTTTCACGCAATGTAGAACTGATCTTTGAGGTTTCAGTTACGCAAAAAAAATTATAGGTTGTCAGCTTTAGTTACGAAATATTGAGGGATGAATTACACATGCACTGTAATTTAGTAATGATTTGCATATCATTTTAAAATGACTCTCACAACACAGCTAAAAGTAACACACGAACCAAAACTACGCTGGTAGAAACGGGAAAAACAGGAAAATGCACTGATGGTCACAAAACAATGTTCACTTCAGATACAATCTCAGAATAATGCGCCAAAAATGTGATGTCAATAAAGGACCACTCAGCGGCACAAGGTAATTACAAAATCTGATACGGCGGGCAGGGAATTCCCCTCAGGTGTCTGATTAACCGGTGATTTATTGCGTCCCGGCCGGCGAACTAAAGGCACGCTGAGGGCCGTTTTGCACAGCCATGCTCTGTCATGTTATTCCTCATTTTTGCTACTCTGGTTTTTGAGATACAATACAAAACATCTTCCTCACAATGCATTCACTAGTGTAGTTTTTCTTTCCCATTCAAAACTTTAAAAGGCCCTATTTCATTAAGTGAGCACAGCAGAACAAGATGTACAAGTTGGGTAATATCTGTGCTGATTTGCCTTAACTTTGAGATTCCCATAGTGAATCTATTTCACCAGCTTCAGTTAATTATTAAATCTGAAGAAAGAATTTTTTTGTTAATTTGTCTTGCATGTGATTAATCTGAATAACTGCATTTTACATCATATAATATTACTAAAAACTTTTAAATCAACCTTAATGTTCAAAGGAAACATGTCATAGACATTACTTCACCGAAATGTGTAATCATAAGTACATATCGTTGGTGTCACAAGCAACCCACTTAAGTCAATCTGAGTACTTTTTTCACCAGAGACTAAAAACTGGTGTCAGATTATTATAAACATGAGGCATTTTGTGGGATCTCTGTAGATTTTTCCTGCATTTCTATTGGTCAGTTTGACTCAAGATGGTGTCACATTTTGTATTTTTAGCTCACCTTGAAGGGGCAAAAAAAAAATGAAATTCCCAAATTTTGGACCAATATATTCATGTATATCAAACCGAGACACCTTTGCAAGTTCGACCAATATGATTTGACTATTTTCAATTTCATAAGTCTCCACTGGGGATGGATGTTGAAAAATCACAATCCTTTTTGATGTTTTTTTCCCTCTGACATGTTTCTACACTATCTTTATTAAAGTGAGCAACCTCAGATAATAAATACATAATTCCTCACTGGCAACTAGTGATGCTGAGTTTGATGAATCAAAGCCAAGAATAGCTATTGCCCATGTGTAACTTGCATTAAAGCATGCGAGCAATTGTCTTCTCATTATTTTTGAGGGAGCTGAGAATGACTGCATTTTAAATTTACGCTGTGAACTCTAGTTCAAAATTGGGTTAAAAAAAATCAAGACCAGAGAAATGATGGAAACAAGAACCAGACTATGAATTTCAAGCATTCCACCAGCTGCTTTGTCTTGTTATAGTGCCATATTACTTTTCATGTCAGAAGGAATGCAGAACATAAACTAACTTGACCAATTGAAAATGTTTTGCACTTCCCCATATCCATATATTATCTCACAAATGGCTGAAAAATGTAATCTTTGCTTTTTTTGAATAGGTACTATCATCAAATTGACAAGTTTCATCATCTTTTGCGACTTTTGTCAAATGAGGTGGTCCACAGGGCCATTGCTATGGTTGGAGATGATATATTGAGGGAGCCACTAGAGGTCAGTCATATTTGAAGGAAAGTCAAATTTCCTAGGGATAAACTGCCTTTTAGACTTGAGAATTCCTGTGTATTTGAGTTTAGAAGTGTCAATGATTTCGAATGTTTACAGTATAGTTTAACATAGATAACGAAGTACATTATGTATGTAATTTGCACCAAAAATTCATTGTACAACTAGAGTCCAACTTCCTGATTTTGTTAGATAAAAATATCCTTGTTTGGATCATTACTGCAGAGGTTTTCATAAACAGTACATGTAAGATTGAGCTATTTTACTTGTATGCTCCTTGTGTGGCCCATTCATGATAATATCTCAATTAAGCTGCATATGCACTGTCAGAAAATGGATCACGTCACTGCTACGTTTTTGTTATCCTTTCGTAGCTTCCTTCGATTACTCTGTTTGCCCCTCCCCCTTTCTTCAAACAGAATGTCTTTTGAAATGAACATATGAGTTTGCATGTACATGTGGAGAGAGAGATAAGATAAGATAAGATCAACTTTATTTGTCCTTATAAGGCAATTCCATTTACAGTTGATGGAACATAATATATGTAAGATACATTTACACTCACATGCAGGCAAATATGTCACTGATAGCATCAGAATGAGGCAGAACATTGTCTCAGCTTGATGTGGATCACTGATGTCAGAAATGAATTATTGTAGGTCTCATGATTAGTTTTTACATGCAACAAACACCCACTTCTTTCAGGATATTTTTATTAATTATAAAGTGGGTGTATAGAGTCTTCCCAAATTATGTTGAGCATATATATATACAGGCTTCCTGGTATAGCACAATGATGTAATCATGATTTATTTTAATAATTGTGTTCATTTTCTTGATACATCTATTTATACTCCATTTGGTGAAGGCCTTTGTTGTTGAATGCTGAGATATTTCTCAAGCTAGTATAATCCCATTAGCAGATAAGCTGTTCAACTGTTGATTTCTGGTCAGGTGTCATTCTTTCCTCATTACTACTTTGTCATTCTTTCCTCATTACTAACTGACAAAATAGTCAATATCATGCCCATCCTGCAAGTTTATGCCAGTAATCATTTCCTTCGTTTGGAACTATATAGTTTATTGGCTAGCTGTTTGACAGCAAAATTCTCAAAAAATATGCTCTAGTCAGGAAAGGTGAAAAGTAAAAACTGTGCAAAGTTTAAAACAGTTCTGTCCTGTCTCTGTAGGTTTAAATATTTAATGACTAGTTGCATCATTTGCTTGTAATCAGACCATAGTAATATAATAATAATATAACAAATATATAGTGATATACATTAATATACATTACAGTATTATATTAATATTATTATATATCATTATATATATATAATAAATATGGTAACTGCTCCACTGAATGTTTGCTCCATGTCACTTGCAATGGCAGCAGTTTATCAGACACATTGAGCCAGTGTTGCGAGATCATGAGTTCTGACTCCAGTTGTACTCTTTGGTGTAAACACAAATGAACTTTCTACTTTTATCCTGAAGGCATTTTTTAGGTAAATAAGATAATTTTCTGTGTTATGTCTGAGTACAGGAAACTATTAGAAATGAATAAGAACAGAGTTTGGATGAAAGCTGTTGCATAGCTATTGAAGAAAAGAGGGAAACCGAGCTGATTCAGAAATTTGCATTATATTATTCAGTGCTGTAGCAGAATAGTTCACATGGGTTTTAAGTTAAATTGATCCTATTAATCTGAATACATAAGTAAAATGAATAATGCAGGGCAATACTTTTATGGCTACCAACTTTGATAGAATAGTTAAAGAAATGAGTCATGCAATTTGAGAAACAGTGACTGATTAATAATTTCTGTCATCAGCATTGTCCTAATCCAAATTTTCTCTAAAAGAATTCATTTCCTGGTTTTAATTCAACAGTGGTCTTAAGTCTTTGTCTCAAATGATAAATTTAGTATGGGTCAATGAATAACAGTGTGTGAAAAAAACAATATCCACAGTCGTACTCCAAGCTGAAAGAGGCATTACGTGTCTGTGCTGCATTTCGAGGCACATATCTGGACTTCAAAGACAAAGCAGATGATCAAAATGCACAAAATATTGCGGAAAATGCAGAGAGATTGTAAGTTTTGCTCATTTCATCTTGTTTGCTTGGGACCACTATGGTCTAGGTGTTTCAGGACATTAAGTAGTGGTTTAGAATAGTCATGTAGACATTCTTGTTTTGAGCTCATTGGTAACTCTCTAAAATTGAATATTGACACATATTGGTTCCAATGCTGTGTCAGTTGGAGACAAATATAGAGATAACTCGATTAGAGAAGTAATTATTTATATTATCCTCCTGGACACTCTCCTCCTCTCCTTGCTCCCCCCCCCCCCCCTCCCCCCATATATTTAATGATGATCTGAACCTTTCAACTGATCACTCACACTGTTTTCTTTTACCTTTGAATGCTGTTTTCTTTTACACCCCTGTGGTATTTCAAAAGTGATCTATATCTCTACTAAGTTCAATTTACTGCAATAAACCATGCATAATAATAAATACAATATATGTGTCTTGGTGTATAATACACTCTGATAGCTTAGATTACTTTATCATATTGTGAAATTCTCAGGGCTGCTCGACCACATGGCAATCTCTTCACCACCAAGATGTATGGTCCTCATGCCTATACGCCCAGATATGGTCTGAGACATCTGGATGGTGGGTCCTCAAGCTCATCAGTTAGTGAAGAGGATCTGTGGACTGATAGTCCATGGCCAGCAAGAAATGGTCCGTGTTTTGACTTACTTAACAATTTCATGGAGAGGTTAGTATTGCTCTTTGATTTCATTTGCGATAATCTCTCATTATGAAATATAGGGGGTTTACCCTCTAACACAAAGTGATAGAACACTACTGTCACAAGATATACCATAACATCAGATTTTGCTGAGGCTTTTATGTAAGCATTATGGCTATAAAGAAAATGAACCTTAAAATATCAGAAGAGATGTAAGGCAAGGCTGCCTCCTTTCACTTAATTCTCATTGAGTGAGATTATAGAGTGCAGCATCAACCATATTCATAGGAAGTGACAAAATGAACAGTGATACATATACAGTAGCAGTGACAGACACACTTGCTTGCATTTACTTGCTTTCTTTTGGAAAATATTACTCAAAGGGATTTTCTATTCCATTGAATTCATGTAGTCTTCTGATCTGTGTGTAACAAATATATTATCAGACTGAATAAAACTATTAGACCTGAGTGTTTGAGTATGTTCATGTTACCTAAAGTCTTTTTATTAAATATTCTGTCTTTCTCTCAAACATGATATTAGAATATCAATATTCTATCACATTCATGAGCCACTGTACATGAATTAGACTTATATTTCAGGCTCTCTCTTCAAGGACATCTTGGGAGAAAAATTAAAATGTTACCTTTTTTGCTGCACACACCAAAGACTGTAGATACCAAGACAGCTCACTCGGATTTTTTTTTCTCTATTTTGAGTGAAGAAAATGTGAGAGTGATGACCTTTTGTTATGAGGTGCTTAAATCGACTCAAGTTTTTGTTGATGTATGCTGTCTATGGAAATACATGCCATATATACTGTAAAAGGCACGTCAGTTTGTTGTTGTTCAACTATAATTATCCCATCATCTCCCCTCCCCCTCCCCATCCCCCTTCCCAAATCAGGTAATGTTCAAAAGGCAATTGCAAATGCCACTTATTTACACCCGCAGCAACAACACAACCAAATCACTCATGAAGAAACTCAGACCGAGTGCTACTGATCAGGAAGTCACCTTGGCCACTCAACCAAAGTGGTTAGGCTACTCAACCAAAAAACTCGCATCATGAACATCATTGGTTTGCATTTCCATTCGTACCATCTGTGATGGGACGCATATTTTTTAGTGGCTCAACCATACATGGATCATCCTCTTTTATTTCATCATGTTCATCTTATAATTAGACCCAGGTCTGTGCCATACAATTATATTGCTATAACATATATTAAAATTTGATCATGCAGTCTTAGTATGGTACTTCTTTCACTTCAACAATAAAAAGAAAATATTACTGATTGCCACCACAACTTCCAGAATGACAAAATAACCAGGAACAACAAAAAAGTGTGTGATCATCACTACCTTCACTATAACAATTAGCATAGCTATTACTAATATCTACTCAGACATTGTATAAGACCACAATACAAATACTGTCCTAATACTAACAATAACTACATTTCTTCCACCATCATCTCCCAAATAAACAATACAATAGTAATGAAACATTCACAAAGATATTATCTCTATCATTAAAAGCAGGTACTGCCATAGAACAGACACACAGTTACAAAATTTTACAGTTTCATAGATGTACAAATACCACAATCAACAACACTATGTTTATCATAATAGTGTTTTATCATCATATTGCAGGAAGTGCTTCTTCTTTTTGTTCTTTTATCCGTCCTCTTGTACCGTCTAGGGCATCAAGGGGAGAAAGAGCTTTCGGTCTCTGGCAAGCTGGACTGCCTGGGTGGTTGGGATGTTATGGGTCTTCAGGGTTTCTTTTTCACCCTTGGTCCTTGTCTTCCTTGGCCTTCCTCTTGCCTTGTACCCTAATATTCTTTTGTTGTACACTTTGCTGACAAGCTGGTGGGGTGCCGTGCATGTCAGATGTCCAAACCACCTGATTGTTTGCCTCTGTATGTAGTTGAGGACAGGTGTTGATCCCACCGTTTCTCTGATCCTGTGTTTCTTGATCATATCCCATCTGGTCTTGTTGACGGTTCTCCTGAGACATTGCACCTCACAGGTGGTTATCTTGTGTTCCAGACTTATGGTCAGGATCCATGTCTGTCACTGATAGGTCAAGGTGGGGATGAAATGAGAGCCAGTGAGTTTGGCTTTGGTCTCAATGGGGATGTTGGGATGTTTGAGGAGTGGGGAAGCTGGTAATTAATTTTCACCCCACCTCCGTGTACTTCATGGCACGGGCACACACACATTCTTTCTCTCTATCATCCGGCGACGTAATGGGTCTTACTCTGGATGGCACCCCTGCCCAATCATGGCTGATCATGTTCGCACATGTAGGCTCAGGTGGAAAATAAAATAATATATATGAAAGGCAATACATGTGGGGTTCCGAGCTTGTCTTCCCCCTAGGTGGGCTTCCATGAGGTCTTACGGGTGATCCGGCCTCTCTCACTCGCATGTAAACATAGAACAGATTTGGCCCGAGGGTCACAGCCAGCGGTGGTCGTTGGATGGCTTTCCCCAGCTGCGGTCCCAGTCAGCTCAGCTTTGCTGATGTTCCACTCGGGCTCAAACTGTAAAAGGACAAATCACTGTAAACAAAAACCTCCTGGCCTGCTACTGCTCTCGCTGGTCGAAATATTCACCTCATTCATGCCATAAGTACGATATGGGAAGGGCATAGTCTGGCCCCCACCTGGATCTGGTGCATGGGGCTAGGGAGGCGAGTGCGGGTACCCCCCACCCCTAGTCCATCTCCCCAGTCCCCCACCTCCCTTTGAGGGGGTCAGAACTACAGCTCTGTCTGGTTCGGGCGGACTTCATGTTTGTAAAATTATCAACTGGATAAAATATAAAAATTGATCATATATATACATGCATGTTAATTATTGACATGAATAGATGAATGTATATCACGCTGCATTATATACATGGACACAACTGGTTATAAATTTATTGTCATTGTAATATAGTTTTTAAAATATAGCTGTACGTATTTACATTTGTAATTAAGAATTCAATTGCGTGTTCTCGCTTTATTTTATGGCGGGTCGCGTTGTCATGTGATTCGAAGTCACGTGTGTTTCTAAACAAAAAACAAAAAAAAAACTTTTCTTTATTTTGGAGCCATACACACATACATAAAGACAGAATAAGGCTCGTGGTGGTAGGGACGCCTGACCCCTTTCACAGGTCTTTATGACCTGTCCACTACCAAAAAAATATACTAACAATATATCATAATAATTTCTATTAACTATTATCTTTCACCCTCCTTTCTTACATTTAACTTTATAGTGGAAAGGGGAGGGGGTAGGAGGACACAAAGCATTCCCCCCACCCCGGCCAGTCCTACCAAAAGGAACCGCCCCGGGGGAAGGCCCGGGAGAAGAAAGAAGGTCCCGTCCACCCCTGGGCGGCACAAACCGCTCAGCTTCCCAGCCCATCGTGTCCTGCCGAGTTGGATGGGGCGGGAGAACGAACCACTTTCCAGGGACGCAACTCCATCCGAGGTGTCTTTTAAAAAAATTACTTGGTTGTCTCCCTTGACCGCTTCAGGAGGATGCAACTCTGGAACGGAGACTGTTCTTTTTCTTTTACTCGGTGGCGTCCCTGCATGGTTAGTGGCAGTCCCGTTCCTCTCCCACACCGACCGGCGCGGCACAGTCCCTCTAAATAAGTACACCAGGCCGGCGCCCGCCCACCCCCACAGAGGCCATTTAAATTTCTAATTTATTCAAGAAGCCCGCCCTGGCTCTGAGTCTCACGGACTTTCAATATGTCTCTCATCCTTCAATATGTTTTCTAGTGTTGAGGGGACGCCACACTGGGTGAACTGCCCCCTCAACCGTTCTTGTTCAGTGTCGTACTGGGAGCACTCCATCATTATGTGGTCCACCGTGTTCCGCACATCGCCCATCTCACAGTGGTACTTATCGCTTGGCAATTTGGGTGCCCCAGCCGACATCTAATTAGTTTTTGGTTCAAGGTATTTTAAGGTTGATTTTAATTTGGGTTCTACTCTTCACCGACAGATAATATTCCCTAATATTCTCATTTTTCTCGTTTCCCTCCCACCTCCCTTGCCAAACTTGATCGATTTTTTTCTTAGTTAAACTTTTAATTTCTCCTAGTCCTAGTCCCACAGCTATGTCTGTTTATGTATGTGTCGTTCCTTGTTTGGCCAATCTATCTGCCTCATCATTTCTTTGATTCCTAAATGTGACGGTACCCAAACTGAGCTGGTAGCTGACGCTGTTGGCCTTATGTACTCTCGTCTCAGTCTCTCTGTTGAGACCTCTGTCTTCTGAGAAAATACTGCCGAGACACCTGAACTCGCTGACTTGTTTCAGCAGTGTTCCATTGATGTTGATTTTGAGGTCGTCAGGTGTTCTGCTGACCATCATCGTCTCGGTTTTGCTGATGCTGATCTTCATGTTGAGCTCCTCACACTGTGTATTCAGGCTTTCTGTGTGCTCTTGAAGTTGCTCTTCTTTCTCATATGCCAGGCACTGGTCGTCTGCAAACAGCATCTCATTCAGGTCTTCTGGGTTGGGGTTAGCTTCTTTCATGATTTTGTCCATGTATATGATGAAAAGTAGCGGTGATAACACACATCTCTGCCGCACTTCAGATGACACATCGAACCAGCCAGTGCGTCTGTTTTGAGTGCGGACTGTGCTTATACTGTTGGTGTAAATGGCTCTGATGTTGTCAAAACAGATGTCCCCTGATGCTGTACTCTTCAAGTGTTTGCCACAGCTTGCTTCTGTCTACTCTCGGTCAAACGCTTTTTCCTGGTCTTCGAACACAAGATTCAGTTCTTTGTTGTGCTCAGTTGTCGTTTCGCTCAGTTGTCTGAGAGTGAAGATAGCATCTGTACATCCTCTCCCTTTTCTAAATCCCATCTGCGCCTCACACTCAGTAGTGGTTCCACCTAGTACCTTGGTCTGTGTTGATAAAAAGTATTTGTGATCCGCACAAAGTATTTGTGTACTCTGCACACAGTGCTAGAAGCTGTTCCCCGTTGTAATTGCACTCTGTGTTAGTGTCACTGTGTGGGCCAAGGTGCTGGTCCCATGTTGCTCTTCTCTTGCCCACTCTTCCATTAAAATTTCCCATGACAATAAGTTCTTCCCTGTCTGGGATTGTACTTATGATGTCTGCCATCCTCTCAAAGAATTCCTCCTTTTCTTCTTCACTGTAAGAGTCATTACAAGGTGCGTAAGCTTGGATGAAGTTTAAGATCTTCTGTTCTCCTGCCTCTTACTCGGATTTTGATGATCCTCTCCAAGATAAAATCTGTTTCCAACACATTCTTTGCTGTATCCGGGTGCAGGATAAAACCTGTGCCTTGTGTTGCCCTTGTTGTCACATCCACACCACTCCAGATCAGGACGAAGTCCTCATGTATCTGTTTGGTTCCAGTTCCCTTCCGTCTGCCGTCTGAAATTCCCATCACCGGTATTCTCCATTTCTTCATGAAGTCAATGACCTCTGGCTCTTTGTCTCTGATTCCACACACATTCCAAGTGCTCGCTCTTTCTTGTTGTCCTTTACCTTTTCCAGTCAGTTTTCCGTTTCAATCCGTCCATCTTTCTCCTTTTAGTTTCTTGAGCAGTAAGTAATCCATCACCGGCTTGCTAGGCCTGTCATAGCTTCACCAGAGCCCCATTAGTCTGACGTTTCAGGGTGACCCAGGATGGTCTTCATGACTACCGTAGCAGTCTTGTGAGTTAAACCCACGCCATACCTCTTCCAAACCCAGCAATCCCCTATTTTGTCCGTTTCCACCTCCCACGATAATGGACGAGGGGTTAGACTTTGGGAGGCAGGAAGTGCAGCGACTCAAAAGCTTGACATAGAAATAATAATGATGACTCAGAAAATGATTCCGATATCACTAGAACTACTAATAATAGTTCCAACAGCTATCAAATGCATTTTTTTTTCAGACAACATGTTTAAGATCATTTAATAATTTATTGATGATAACACCTCAAAAGTGACATCACTTCCAGTGCATCCTCGCACTAAAGCAAAAGGCTGAGTCAGCTATCTTGGTAAATATAATCTTTGTTTAAGAGGGGGGAGGGGTGCATCCTGAGGTGATTTTGTTTATTATTAAAGATAGACAATTTTAACCTTTTCTGTCAAATTCAGCATGTTCAGATTAGAGGAAAAGAGTGAGAAAAAATCGACTTTTTCATGCGGTTGCCATGGCAACGCCGCCATCTTGGATTTTAGCGTCCCTAAATTGATTTTTTAAAATCTATCTCCTCCGCCAAATTTCAACGGAACTTAATAAAAGTTGGTGAACATATTGTTTAACATAATATCTAGAAAGCTACATATTTTCAGCCATTTCCATGCAACAGAAAATGTTCTAGAAATTTTTGAAAATGCCATGTAACAAAAATTCAAATTTCGACGTTTTTTTTTTCAAACTAAAAATCCATTTTTCTCTAAAACTTACCAACCGAATGGCACACGCATGCATTCGTTTTTTGGTCTTGTTGTGAAAATGATGTATACGAAATTTGGTTAGAATCGGTTTCGAAACAAAAACGTAGATAGCAAATGACTATCAAAAAATCAGGTTTTGAGAAAAATGCGTTGGAAATTTTTTCAGCAAAAAATGATGTGAAATGGTTTTTGTTCAGCTTCAGCCTCGGAATGGCCCTTTTTTATATACTAGCCCTCCCTCCATGATTATAAGGGCTTCCATAGAATCACTTTCGGGTTCTTGAGGGCTTCTATGTGCCCCCCATATCTTTTCTTTTGGCTAAACCAAGAGTGTTTTGACCTTTACTAGGACATAATATAGTCCACAAACTTGAGCTCTGAAGTAACAGAAAGAAAGGAAAGTTTTACTATTTATAGGACATTCTAGAGTACCTGCTACTGATACGTTTTTTAGTTTTATTGTGGATATGTTGTGTGCCAAATATGGTTAGAATCGGTTCAGAAACAAAAAAGTAGATAGCAAAAAACTGGCAAAAAACCGAGTTTTGAGAAAAACGCGTTTAAAATTTTTTTTCACGGAAAAATTGACATGGACAGTTTTTTATTCGGCTTTTGGTCTCAAAACACCTTTTTTTTTACATACTAGACCTCTCTTCATGACTTCTGTGTCTTTTATTGCCTCTTCCTGGCTTTCTGGGCATAATTTTTCTCGA
>JBCEWB010102994.1:0-12068 GCA_039654565.1 Peronia peronii | reverse complement strand
TGTCTGTCTGTCTGTCTGTCTGTCTGTCTGTCTGTCTGTCTGTCTGTCTGTCTGTTTGTCTGTCTGTCTGTCTGTCTCCCCGCTTGTCAATCTGTGTATATATGTGTCTGTCTGTATATGTCTGTCTGTCCGGTTATCTCTCTCTGTGTGTATGTGTGTCTGTGTGTGTATGTTTAACTCTTGGCATTAGTCTGTTTTCTATTTTGCCCCTGTAAAATACGTAGTTGTACTTGGCCTGGGCCTAGGCTAACTATGGCGTCCTCTGACCCCACAGGTCGAGTTTCACTCCCTTGCCGAGAGCCGAATGCCTTATCTCAGACATCTGACGGACGAAAAGTTCGTGCACTACCCTAACCGAGTGGAGAACAAGTTTATACACGTGAGTGAGCAACTTGACCTACTACACTAACCTATTTCGACAGAACGCCTTTTTCCTGAAAATACAATATCGAGATAATCCCCATTTACGATACGACACCACACGATACGATATGATACGTACGATTACGAATACTTTATTTATCCATAGGGAAATGCATTTATTTGTGGGCTTTCTTTGCTTCAGTGAACCTAATGATGCTTTCTTTTCCTGTGTCAAGATAATCACCACTTACGATACGAACGATACCGATACTTTCTTTATGCATAAGGAAATACATTCACGTGTTCTTTTCTTCAGCGAGCCTTATGAGGAGGGTTTGTTTTTTTTTCTGTGTTGAGATAATCATGATTTAGAATTTACAATACGATACGATACGAACTATACAAATACTTTATTATACATAAGAAAAATATTAAATTGTGTACCCTCCCACCCCCCCCCCCCACCCCACTTTTGTTCAGTGAAGAAAATGAAATGTTTGGACCATAGAGTGATATAGTAAGTGATCTTTTTCATTCTGTGAAAAGTTTATAATATAATAGGTGAAGAAATGATTCTAATTATGATGAAAAAAGATGGCTTGTTTCCCCAAGTAACAACCACCAAGAGGTTGAAAGGCGTAAACAAAATGTAACCGCGGACATTTTTGTAGTACTTATCCCTTTACTTCATGTCATTCGAAAGACTGACCACTCATCCACCTACCCACCCACACACACCCACCCACACCCACACCCACATACACCCACACCCACACAAAAGATATTAAGAAGAAAACGTATTCTTTATGCCGTATTATATTTTATTTTATGGAATTTTTCATGGTGTTCTTGTTGTTTGTGTTGAGGTTTAACAACACATCAGCACGATTAGGGCTATATTGTGTCAGACACGGTGAGATACGTTTACACGTCAAGAAGAAGAGAGGAAAGAAAGCGGGACAGGAGCAAAGAGAGAGAGAGAGAGAAGAGATGTCACCCCTGGAATGTCGAGGATGGCACTCCATGGGAGACACCCCAGCGATGGCGGGCTTACACTGCCTGCAGGTGGGTGCAGAGAACCTACTTATAAACCCCGGGCCCTCGTGGGGGATTTTCATGGTGTATGTTTCAAGCAAAGGACATAAAGGTGATTTTTGTTCCTCTTCACACTACTTGTTCAACACCGCTTTTGTCTGGCAAAGGGAAGTAATACTAGGGCTGGATACAACGGTCTCCTATCAGTTCAAACTTCCTATAGTGTTTCATCTGCTTCCACAGACCTACACGAAGATGGTCGAAATGACGGATGCCATACAGAAGGACACTATGTCTCAGGAGGACACGTTCGTTGGGCGACAGCTGATTAGGAGCAATGACAGGTAACATGTTCACACACCACACACGCACACACATACACACACACGCGCACACACACACAGATGTATGTAATTGTATGCTCACTTTAGGGCTAGCCTTGGTAAAATGATGCTGAGTGATCAGCCAGACACGCAAACAGATAGGCAGGCAGACACACAGACAGACAGGCAGAGACGGAGAGGGAGACAGACAGACAGATAGACAAACGGACAGGTTCATAGACTCACAGACAGACAAACATACCTACAGACAGACAGACACACAGACAGGCAGGCAGATAGACAAACAGGCAGGTTCACGGATTCACAGGCAAACAGACAGACAGATA
This sequence comes from Peronia peronii, assembly GCA_039654565.1. NCBI lineage: Eukaryota > Metazoa > Mollusca > Gastropoda > Systellommatophora > Onchidiidae > Peronia > Peronia peronii. Next base: position 10,000 of record JBCEWB010102994.1, on the reverse strand, counting down.
GACAGACAGGCAGATATGAAAAAGAATATCTATTTTAAACCATATATTTACTAAAATGGATTGACTAACGAACAACGCAAGGATGGGGGGGGGGGGGTGGACAGATGGAGAGATGGATGGATGGGTCTATCGCTTGTTGTTGCCTCTCCACAGACTGAACCACATCGCCACCAAGATCGAGAAGAGCAACTCCCTGATGAACCGAATCATGAAGCGGCTGCACATGAACACAGAGGAAGAAATGTGGGACGAAGGGGGGACAACTATTGAGGGCATGGACGAGCCGGAAGAGTCGAAAACTCTGCGCTACAAATCAGGCAAGTCCAAGGCCACAAGACGCGGTAAATCCTACGGCCAGGACAGTGACAGGGCTAGATCTAGGTCATATGTACCGTCCTAGATACAAGCTGACAGACGTCCATCACTCGGACAGGCCTAGACATCTCGGGAACTGATTCCGACAAAAACTGTTGATAACAAAGCCCTAACTCTGATGGAAAATAGTGATCACAGGCTAGATTGGCATGTATATCTAGTAATATGTACATTGTGCAGACTGCTGAGAAGTTGAACTTTAACCCTAAAGGTATCACTAAAATTCATCAGGAGTTAAAATTGGTATCTCTGATTACATTGATATCCATGTTGAACAAGTGACGGTTTGTGAGTTAAAGCAAGTGTTGTATTATATTCTGAGTGTCACGTCTGCTGTCTGAGCAAACAGTCTACTGCAAGGTATGGGGACTCAAATCTTCAGTCATATTACAAGTCCCTTAATAACTCTAGAGATCAAAGATGGTTATTTCAAGCTGTGCAGATAAACAGACTATGTGAATGTATTCGAACTGATGTGTGACCTTGGCCCCAGAGTGTGAGAAATGCACGTATGTTTGGTGGATGACGAAGGAAGGAGGAGATAACATGTTTTTGTTTTTTTTTGTTGTTTTTTTTTTTTATCTCTGAGGAGAGTGTTGATTTTATTAAATTCTCATTCTTTTTATGGGAATTCGTTATTGTTGGGATATGAGACTTGTTCTGAATGCCGAAGTGATCACGTAGTGTTAGTGAATGCTCCGTTTATGCTCTGACGAGCCAAGAGGCCGCGCCTTCTCAGCGGACTTAAGGTTATCTCCTGGGGAGAGGAAAATGGGCCAGCCTAAAATGATAGTCTAAAAGCAACAGCCTAAGCAACACATTTCCTTTAACCTTATATGAGATGCGACAGGATGAAATCAGAATCTCGTCAAATTTTGAGCATATGGAGTTATTGGTACCAAAGTTAAGTTTATCCATTTCCCTTTCTGTGTGTGACAAGATTTTTGTTCTACCTTAAGTAGAAGTCGAGCTATTGGCAATTAAAGACGATGTGGTGACCTGTTGCTGCAGCTCAATTTAGTGAGAAAATGGCCGATCACTTTTGTAAATCCTTATTAATCTTTGTTAGCCCATGCCGCTAAACTGCAATTTTGAGGCCTTTACTCAATCCATTTCAGCAAATTTAACTCCGAAATGCATTGTTAGATTGATATTGAAGGGTTTTGTGAAGAACAAAAAAATTACGTTAAAAATTCGTTCGCTTTTGAAAAACACGTGATTTCTCCGGTCGCCTCAGTTTGACGAGCGCCTGATTTCATCATGTCGCGTCTCAGATAAAAGATCTTGCACTTCTGTTTCATTACATTTAGCAATCCTGTTTTACCGCATTTGTAGCCAACTTATCTGTGCTTGTTCAATCGTTTGTTCGATCCGAGCTGCTCTCATTCTCTCTGCATTAGCTTCTCTGGAACCTGAGAATTTGATCTTGACCTTCTGTTCTGTCCAGCTTCAGCTGCATGTTTTGCGTCACTGTTTCAGTATTTTCTTTCACAGCTGCCAGCCATTATGGCTCCATGACACTGGGTTCTTTCGTCGGATACTCCTGCCAAAAGGGGTATTCACGTTTGCGGAGGGCTCAAAAAAAGCGTACGCACATACAGACCCAGATTGGGTTTTATTACTATAGATTGTGAATTGCCAGCTGGTGGGAGCCAAGGGGCTTCACATTGTAGAACACAGTGCGGTGTGCCGGACTGATACATTATGGGCTGTTGTTGTCCAGCTTATTCTTACAACATCAAAACGGAAAAGGGCGACGAGGACAGATGGAATAACTGTCCGCACATCGCTACTGAAAAACAACAACAACAAACAAACTGATATTTTCCACTATAGCTAACAATCCAATATCAGCTTCCATATGACCATATATCCGATCGTATAGAGATTCTGAACGCATTTATGGTGATAACACATTTGTGTAATACATAGGAAAGGATTAAAAAAAGACTTGCTTATCACCAAATCTCTGTGTGCAATTGTGCTAAAAAATATTTGGACAAACCAAAGACCTAAACGTGTTGTTATGTTCAACAAGATTTTGTAGTCCCGTTGGCTGTCATTTGACGTCAATGAAAATGAAAAAGCATGAAGTTTTAGCATTAAGAGATTTTGGTTTTAAACATTCGCAAGTCACACATCTTGGTCAACCATTCAGCTTTTTACCCAATCAATTCAAATAAGCATAGCATTGCAACATAGATGTATGTGCATGTAAAATAACATACATATTTGTGAGAGGGTATAATCATCTGTCTCGTTCGTCATGCTACAAAACCCATCTTGCAAGGCATACAAAAGCGAACTGCATACAAGAGAGACAACACAAGAGATGGGAAGCAATTGGTGTGAATGGACAGGACTGGCCGAGTACCAAAGACCGGTAGAGAATGAGAAGATTGGAGGGAGTTGATGGTCCCAGTTTCATAGACACACCTGCCATATCAGCAAAAGTCAAGCGATAAGCGAAGGGCAAGTTACAATAACACTCGAGTAATAGCTGAGCTGCATTCTTAGTTGACAACTTGAAACCTCTGCTCTTCGAGGAAATCAGACTTTGTTCACTGTCATGTTAAGCGATGCACTAGTGCTGCAAATGAGTCAAGTCACCAGCTAGCATTGCTCTCACAACATCGGTCAACGGCTCGTCAGGGGTTATAAAACTAAAATATTGTTTACAAAACTGCCTCATGTATCCTGATCAGAACGATCGTTCTTCCAGATGGACACAACTCTGGTCTTAAGGCATACTCATTTAATGAAAACATAGGGATCGATCTCTCAGTCCATTAGCAAAAAATATAAGAATAGAATACCAGTCATATCATAATGCTTACTGCCATTCAAAATCACACCATACACACGTTCTACCATTTGCCAGCTAAATAAGAAACTTCTTGAAGTCATTAAACAGATCATCTGTTTTCCACGCATATCACCTAAAATAGCTAGGCCTAACCGATAAATCCTCAGCTTCCGGTTCAGACAGCTTTATTGTGTAGAGCTGGAGACAATGTGTATCACTAATATTTCCAAATAGTGGTGATATCGATGTCAGGTTAGATCACCGGATTCGGGATCCGACGTCCCTGTGTTAAATTCTAATGGGGTCTCACATTTTGTCCTTGGGAAAGACAACTTCCACCCATTTCTAGAATCGATTCAGCTTAAATGGATATCCGACCACAGACAGAGATCGGCATTGGTGGCACATTAAGGATTTGGGCCCTTAACAGGCAGACACCTTGTATACTTCTCAGGAAGATGAGAAAGCACGTATTTGTCTCCACTGGGTCTAACAGGATAATAATACATTGTAAAACGCTTAGAATCTATATTGTGCAGGAATAAGCGTCATATAAATGCCATCTGTTATTATCACAGCTATGCAAGAATTCACGATAAGAACATGGCACAACACTTACAATAGGATGACGACGTACATGGTAACGATAATGTCAGGTCACCTCTTCCTGCAGCAGTGTATTTCATACTTGTGCACACTATGCAGAGCACGTAAAACGTTTAATTGTCGGCACAAGTGTTGGTCTACATCCTCGTGAATCTGTCTCTTCATGTCTGTGTGTACAGGATTATTTGCATCTCGGTACATGTTAGCCTCTTTTTTTTCTGTCTAGATCTATATCCTGAACATATGTGTCCGTTCGGATTATAGAACTCGTAAAGTATGGTTAATTCAATAAATTAGGATTATAGTTAAGCAAACTCCATGAAGCGCCTAGACTTGGCGTGTGGTCATTTGTCCCTGCTATCCGACAACGGATTCTCCACCACCGACTGATGGATCATGATGAACAAAGGGGAGTAAGTGAGGAAGTCCAGGAGGTCCATGGAGGCCAGGTGACCCAGTTTCTCTTTGACGGCCTCTTCGTGCCGCTGGCTGATACCTCCAGACCTCAGCTCCACGATCAGCTGATCGATATTGATTTTTTTGCTGCTTGGATCAACACAGATCTCCCACAGGTTCTGGGGACAACAGAGACGGGCGCTGTGTTAGTAATGAAAAAAGTAAGAAGGCTAAGATATTCAAAGCGCTTTTGCAAACAAGTTCTTTGGCATGTCGAAACAAGGGAACACAATCGAATAGAAAAAAAAATGTTGATAGGACGTTGTCATGGAGCACACGCATCCTATTGGATTTGACATGGAAAGAACATGCAGTTTGCGAAAGTCATATACAAGCTGTAATTATTAAAGAGATCTGCTTCAAAATTCGACATAATGTTAATTTTTTCAGTATTGATTAAACTATGAACTCATTTGCTTCTTTTTTTTTTTTCATTGAAAATGAGAAAATTAATGGCTATCTGGAGGAGACAGCAAAAAAGAATAAGCACATCAATTGCATCTACCCCGGCTCTGTTTATTTACTCCTTCACCTGCTCTGCATTCCCAGCACTTCAACTCACTTTACTATCCTTTTTTTCCAGTTTACTGTGTAAATTCTTACTATAAAAGTCGTACTTTTACATGCGCTAACATTCTGATATGAAGTAGCATTTGCTAATAATACTTTTTTTTTAAAAAATAGAACTATATCAATTGTGAAAATCGTGAGGAGAACTAACTACAATTTTAGAGAATATAAAAATAGACAGAAATGAACAAAGGAACAAAGCACAAATAAACAAGCAAACGACAAACAGAAGATAAGATAAAACAAACGTTTCTTATCTTCAAAAGGAAATTCCATTTACCATCGATGAGACCCACTTTACATGGAACATACACTCAGACAGACAAGAATATCACGAACAACGTCAGAAAATCGCTGCAGCTTGATAAGCGTTTTGCTGGTGGCAAAAATAGCTTTCTGTCGTGTAACGCTCTCTAGTAGTTTTACATGCAAAAAAATGGCCACTTTGAGAAAATGGTCAAAACTTTGGTTTCACCAATCTCGTCACCACCCCTTTCTCCCTCCCTCTGTTCTTTTGTATACCCCATCCTTCCCTTTATGGAAAACCAAAGTTGTGCTTTGGACAACAATTATTGTCTTGTTCAACCTTCAAACCTCAGCTCTCGGCGATATGATATATCATACGAATTCAGATAACATCTGTAGGCCATGTATGATCTACTAGTACTACTAGCTAGGCCGACTCACCTTGCACAAAAATGTCTTCATCTCCAACAACTTGAAGTTCATCTCGCTGATCATCAGCTTCATCCAGTCACTGGGAATTGGAGAGAGAGAGGAAGTGACTGTGAGTGAGAAGAAAAATGATGGAAGAATATTGTGCGAGAGAAAGAGAAAGGAGAAAAGAAAGCGCGAGAGAGAGAAAGAGAAAAAGGTGAGGGAGAGAGACGAGGAAAGAGAACAAGAGAGAGAGAGAGAGAGAGAGAAAGCGAGGGAAAGAGAGAAAAAAGAGGAAAGAAAGAGAGTGAAAGCGAGAGAGAAAGTGAGAGACAGAAGGAAGAGAGATAGAGAGAGAGGGATAGAAAGAGAGAATTGAAACCTGAAGGAGATAAAGTTTGATGTACTCACTCTAAGCCTGAGATTCTGTGTGAGAGGGCGGCCAGTACAGAGAAGAGGCGGAAGTCGGCACCGTGAGACCTGTTGTAGCCAGTCATCTCCAGGATCTGCAAACAGAAAGGATCAACGATGCAATAGTTGGATCCAGTATTCTGGTCTAGTATATACATGAAAATAACACTTTCTTGCAATTCCATTGACCTTTAACTCTAAAAATGCAGCAACAAAGGTGGACACTATATAACAAGAAACGGATAATGAATTGTGTGGAAATACATGTGACGGTTCTCCCGATATGGCACAGTCCCCCCGGGGGCACGCCGAAAGGGGCCGAAACACCAAAACCAAACCAAACCGAATTGTGTGGAGCCCCAAAATGTTATAAATAAAATGCTGTCTGTTGTGTGGGATTTATTCCATTTTGGTAAAAAGTCCCCGAACATAAAGTACTTTTCGGCATCCTTTGTGGAACGTTATATAATCTTCTAGCGGCCACAAACAGGAGCCATATAAGGATTACTTTATATGATTCAGAAAATGGTCTGTTAAAATGTGTTCAACTCTTTACAGAACTATGAAAGGCTTCCTGTCCCAGACTAAATCCTTATGTGTCCAAACACATCATCACTTGAGAGCCTGGCTGGAGCACTGACCGGAGAGCAATTCACTCACCCTGTACAAAAACTCCTCCTCAGTCCCGCTCATCCTCATGTTGACCCCTCTCAGAGCTATAGCGGTCTCCTCCTCTGTCAGCCAACCTTTCTGCTCGTCATCCACCTGCAGGGACAGGGAAACAAAAGATAGTTTGTCACCACTACAATTTTTGTCGCTCTGAAATTTGACTACATCTCAAATCATCATTGATAATATTAAGAGTATCATTTTTGCTGAGAGTGACATTGCTACATGTACTTAACTGCAATTCCACAAAATAACCACGAGACTATAGTTTTGTTTCCATCTTGTATTCCCAGGTGCTCTGTGGTATAGACTTCAAATAAACAAACCAGGTCACTCTTCTTAAAACGTAGGTAAGAATGAACTCTACACGGAAAGGGAAACAGGGGAAAAGGGCGGAAATTAAGACTTCACTTTCTCTGCTACGTAGTTGATTTATTAGGATATCTCATTTCAATTTTGTTTCTACAAATTAATTATGATCCACAATCACCAATATTAGTTTCCCGACACAGCCTAATACGCAAGTTTTACACGTAAAAAAAAATTCATTGTGGTCCCTGCTCTGTGCGTATGTTTAATATTTTAACTGTAATATGCTGATTTACGTTATCTGCTATTTGGACAATCATCTAGAACGAATGATGTCTGTTAACTTTCCCACTACCAACACTACAAGATCAGACAACAGCTGAAACTTACAGCATCAAAGGCCTGCCTGTACATCTCCAGACTGCCTGTGTGAAATATACAGTACTTGGCCAGAAAGTCATCTGCAAGAATATCAGAGAAAATATAATTTTGTAGAATCCATACTTTTGTCAAGATTTAGGGTCCCATTCTTTCATTTATCAAAAGCAAACAAAACAAATCACTAAATCAACAATCAAAACAAAATATAACAAAACTAAACAAAACAAAAACCACAAAAAGGAAAGGAAACAAATTATTTAAGATTTTCTTTCAACACTTTCATGGGTCTTCATTCTGGCAGCAACCTGCAATTTCCATTTAAATACACACACGTACACACACACACACACACACACACAAATACAAAATGAACGTATCGCTTTATGAGTACAATGCAGGATTGCTTAATATGACAATTTTTTCTCCCGCCAAATTTTCAAAACCTTCCAGCACGCACACACAACCCAACTTACAGTCCTCAAAACTCGCGTGACCGTCCGAACTCGTGTCTGACTCCATCCGGGTCACGGGTATCGGCCTTGACCTTAGTTTGTTGTAGAGCTGCTGCTGCTTCCGCCTCCGTTGTTCTGCCAGGCGCAGCCGCCGCTGTTCCTCCTCGTACTCCAGGTCAAGCTGATCAGGTAAATGAGAGAACGTTAACAATAAATTAATTATGCCATACACACACCGTGACTATGTCTCAGCATAGGTTAATACTTAAAGCTTTAGCAATAAAAGCTCAAGACAGAAAAAAAAAAAAAAAGAAGTATAACAATGTATATTCTTTTTACCACATGCTATGCCAAAACCACTTGAATAAGAGACAATATACCGGGTTCAATGTTTTTAGAAAGGTTTCTCGTTTGAGGTCTTGACAGGGTTATTCATTTGGTCATAAAAATCACGAAGACTGTGCAACAACAGGCAATCAATGACCCACTTCGAGCCGTCAGCCAAATTATTGCATTTCGCCTGATACGTGAAGTATAAAATAAACATTGTAAGGAGGAACAAATGGCTTTTGCTCTTGTTAGCTCAAATATGAATGACACAAAATCATGACAAATTCACCATGTGATGCAAATTGTTCTCTCATAGAGCTATTTTTTTCGCCTTTGTATTTCTTACGATTCAAATAACAGAAGCAGAAATGGGTTTTTCCTTCTTTGCAATGCTTGTGTTATCCCCTTGAGCCCGACAAAGGGAAGTTAATCAGCTGGCTGAAAGCATGGCCTACTGACATAGTTTGACATGACTAGCACACAGTCCGGAAACAAACAGCTGAGATAACTATCATCAAAGCAGGACGAAAAGCCTTATCTTCTTAGAGGAATAAAAAGTATATTTTATATCAACATTATTCATTCCAACACAGTTCACTGAAAATATTAAATTAACTTCGAAAAAAAAAAAGCTGAAGTGATAAGCACCGATGAGCTCTATATCAATCAACACACGGTGCCATCAGAAAAAAAAAGGGAAAAAAATGTCGACATTATGCATAGCTTTGCTCATGTGGATGGAAGATTTGCCATAATAATAATATATTACATTGTAACAACAACATTAATGACAATAATAGAGAGCATTCATAAAGCGCTTATCCCGTACAAGATACGCGATTTTGCAGTCTATTATGTACTTCGACTCAATCGAGACACTTATAGATGTTCTTCAGCTTTCTGAGAAACACGATGTGGCTGCCTGTTAGGCGCTCTAAATCTCATCAGTCTTTTGGATTTATCATTATACCTCCTTGAGACATCGTCCTACACATGTTGTTCTATTTGCTACATTTCAGGCAATTCTAGTACTTGCTATCTTGGTTATTATTCAATCCTGTGGCAGGCATGTTCACATATGCACTCTGTCTCGCCTTCATATACGTATGTCTGAATGTATGAACAGATATCTATACTAGGGTTCTGCTACATGGTCATCGGTCCGCCGTGATAGCCGTATGACCGTCAGTTTTGTTTGCTCTCTTTTCATTGGCACCTTTAGCCTTCTCATCACCTTCAGACTTTTCTTCCCTTCTCTTTTTGTCTCCATATTTTGTTCACGTCTCCTTTTAGTTTCTCCTGCTCTATTTCTATGTTACATTATCTTGATTTCTCTCTCTCTCTCTTTCTCTGTGTGTGTGTGTGTGTGTGTGTGTGCGTGTGTCTTCCACAAGGATCCCACACAAAGATTCACCAAATTCCTACGGTAAAGTCTCACCTTTTTCGGTCCTCGTTTCTTGTCATGCATCATGGCTCCCATCTGTATTGCCTGTTTTAATCTTTGCTTTCGCACCGGCTGGCCGTCGACGGTGAAGGTGGGCAGATCAGGGGCGTCCATAGACACAGAGTACGCGGAAGTGTCAGAATTCACTAGAAATAGACGATGGAAAGGGAGGGAACCAAGTTAAACCTATAAAATATCCAGACAATTGCTATGTGACGGTCAGTTCATCGAAATGATCGATGGATGCATAAATGAATAGATGGATGGATGAATGGATGGATCGATTGATGGACAGTCAGTGCGACGGATGAGTAGTCAGATAGACAGACAGACAGATAGACACAGGCAGGCAGACAGAACACAGACAGACACACAAAAACCAGACAGATAGATAGACAGACAGACAGGCAGGCAGGCAGGCAGGCGGACGGACCGACGGACGGACGGACGGACGGACAGATAGACAGACAGACAGACAGACAGACAGACAGACAGACAGACAGATAGATAGATAGATAGATAGATAGATAGATA
>JBCEWB010102983.1:0-12068 GCA_039654565.1 Peronia peronii | reverse complement strand
TTTTCCCTGCCCCCTTGTCCCCCCCCCCCCCCCCCATTAATGTCTTCTATCACATTTAACAAACCCCATTATAAATTACTCAGGAACTTGATCAGAAACTCAAGTTAATGGAGCCGGAATGATAGGTAAAGTGGCTTACAGCAATGTCAGGCTAACAGTGCAATAGCTCAGAAAGACACAATGATACAAATGGACGCCAGAGATTAAATATTCAAATCACAGTGCCAGTCTGAAAGGATTTGTAAATCATCGAGAAGAGAACCCACGGCCTCCGTGGGAAATTTTTTAAAGCCATGCGAGGTAGGCCCAGCTCACATAGGAAGAAACGCGAAACGAGAAACGCGAAACAGGAAAGGCCTCATGCGTGCGAACAAAAGTGGTAACAATGATTTAAACGGCAATATGCACAACAGAGGTAACGACACGCCAGAAACGCGAAACGCACGTGTTGACGTGAGGAGGCAAAGTGGACTTGTCCAATTTTCGTATGGCGTTTCTTGTACTTTGCTGTGCAACTGCAGGGAAGCGCATTATTCTGCTACTGCGTTGTCGTAGAGGTAACACAGCGTTCTTAGCTCCGACTATGGATGATTAGAGAAAACATGTTATAGAACTTGCGAGAGGCCGACCATTACTGTAGGATCCCACAAACCCAGACTACAAAAACAAAGAAAGCAAGTTTGGAAAGAGATTGATGGTCAACACCAGCAGGAAAGTTTATTATTCAGTATTATAGAAACCAACTAAAATCAACATACCTATTCCTTCATCTGTTTATAAGTCTATTGATCTGCCTGGCTGTCTGTCTGTCTGTTTGTCCATCTGTCTCAGTTTCTTTCTGCCTGTCCATCTATCCTATCATCCATCCATTCATCCAATCATTCATCCATCCATACATCTACCATACTTCTAACTGCTGAAGATAAGGATATGTATGTTCAAAACATTGTTCATCTCCAAACTTATAATCTAATGATACTTTGAAAAATGGAAATTATCAGCCCTTTAATATTACATAATTGATTTGTTTTCTTTCCTTTTTCTTTCTGTTGTGATTACTGGTGCATCTCATGTAAAACATTTCTGAAAACAAGATTGTTCTCTGCCATTCTCCCGAGCCGTTGGGGTTACTAAAGAAATCGGACAATGCCTCCCGAATATTCGTGACATCATCTGATGCTCTACCTCCGGACGCATTCAATGCAACAGGTTGCTCATATCTGAGGAATCCCATTTTGTCAACTGGCCTACGTAAGAGCATGACTAGGCCTATGTGATCAGCTGACGTGTGGTGTGAGGCGTTTCGCGTTTCGGAGTTTCGCGTTTCTCGTTTCGCGTTTCTTCCTATGTGAGCCGGGCCTTAGAGTGCATGGCAAAGCGTGCGCACCTCGATGTTGATATTTTGGTTGATTCAACTGAATATTACTCAAAGAAAACGTATTTTGAATGCGTCGTACTGTCGAACGTACAATTCAGATCAAACAGCCTCGTGAGTTCGTTATTCAATTGTTATCGCATTTTTAGAATAACCTCAAAGATAATGAGCTTTTTTCGGGTTTATGTACATAGAAACACAGATCCATATGCAACAATGTTGCGTGCCAAATTTCAGATGGATCCATTCAGCAGTTTTCGAGTCTATAAGCCTATTGTGGGTTTTCTTGCAATTTTATAATATAGATTCAGAGCCAAGGGAGGGGTTAAAAAAAAAAACAAATACGTCTCAGGCCCAAATGTAACCTGTACCAGGAAATCGTTAGGTGAATACCCTTCTACAAAATACCAGTGATTATTCCAGGACAACTTTTCAACCAGTGTTCCTAAACATTAGCAACCTCAAGTACTAAAGAACCCGTCCCGATAGGTTTGTGACTTTATGGCAAAATTAATTTTAAGAGATGACCATCAACGGGAGGTTGAAAGAGTATTCATAGAGTAAATTAATTTCATCCCTGTTTCCGTTGCGTTTTCATAAACAGGCATAAGGGATTATTCCATGCCGGTTGTCGTTTTTAAATGATTAGACAGCATAAATAGTTAAAATAAACCATTGGTCTAGACTATCTATTTGATTTTTTCCACCTCTCAGTTAAAAATGATAATAATAATAGTGAAATAAGTTTAAAATATCGGAGTCACGTTATCTTGGAACTATTTTCCTAAAGAAACATTTTCCCTGGAGAGTTTAAAGTTTAGTCTCTGTTTATTTCTCTGCTGGGCTAAAAATTTGGGTTATGATTCATCCTTGAGCTCACAGACAGCATTAATCAGAAATAAATTTTAATAGTCTCATGATGGCAACTCAAAAAGTGAGCTTTCAATCTAGTAACTTACGTCGCATTTTGTCAGTGTCGGAAATATATGTTGAACGTATTGCTGAATGTGTTTGAGTTACAGTCCCTTTAGGTATGTACTTTAAATATTCTCACAGGCAGTATTATTGCATGTTTGAAAACCATTGAGACAAGGGATCAGGAGATAATCTGGCATAAACGTCGTGGCATAAGCACGGCAGAAATGCTCGCTAGAAAAAAAAAGAATATAAGAAACAAAAAAAGAACAGTAATTTAAATTTCATAGCTTCATATATCACACCCTCCCCCCCCCCCCTCCTCCTCCTCCCCCATCCCCCTACATAGATATTGTAGTTATGTGTGTTTACTCTTCTTTACAGGTAGAGAAATTCAGCAACGCTGGAACAGCTTAAGTTGTTTTTGCGAGAGCTGCGGGGACAGAGGAAGGGCACTTCAGGCGGCTAAAAAGAGAAGTATTATATCTCCTTTGATTAGTTGCTGTTCCTGTTGTCTACAGTGGAGGAGAGCGACACGACAACAAACATTGAGCAGATAGATACAGAGCAAGGAGAAAACTTTGAAGCGGATGATCAGGCTGACGTTAACATGGATAAAGCGTCATTACCGTCTTCCAGTTCCAGTTCCAGTACACTTAAAAAACGTACAATTTCCTAAAAACAATCATGATTGAACATTCCAGAGGAACAATGTGATAAAAAGGAAGACCTCGACGGAGACAAAAGTTTCCGCATGAGTTTGCTTCCCATTATCAAACGTTTCTCACTTGAGAAAAATTCGAGGCAAAACTTGAGATTATGAAAGTCATCCACAGAATTGAAATGGGGAATTCAGCCTGATCTTACTGTATCCATCCCTGTTACTCCTCACAGTTAGAGTTACCCCCTGCTACAGATTTCAGTTCACCTTAATACCATCATGGATTCTATCTGGACTCATTCTCACATATACATCAACATCCAACAAGCACTCTCTCTGCCTCTAGCAGTTTTTCGGAATCATTCAAATCGCGGGCAGAAGATTCTCCACCATGTCAGTATTATCAGATCTACTTCTAATATTAATAAATTTCATTTTCAAGAGATTACGATTTTGATTCAAAAGAGAGAAAGAGAGACTGAGATAGGGTACGAATGAAAGAGGAAGCAAGAAATGTATGAGAGCGTCATGGTGGATAGAAGATGAGGTGTGAACCAATCTTGATGTATTTACAGAAGTGTCACAGATAATATCTCCTCTGATGACACACTCTTTCTGAATTTTGTACCGTGAAATGTAATGTAGGGCCCAACAAGACACAGAAGATTATTTAAACTTTCTCTCCCCATCCTGTTGTAACCAAAACATTTCTTAGGATAGCTTCTAAGTTCAATGTATAGATTATAAAACTGGCCCTTTGGTAGCCTTTGTCTTCTAAGACATAATTATTAGGGCACAGACACAAGTTGTTTCAATCCCATCCATATTCAACAAGACGGCTTTAGTATACACTTCCCTCCCCTCCCCCGCTGTGTCTTTAGACAGTTTTGGTCAGGTGCGGTAGGACTAAATCAAGCTCTGTGGTCTTCGACAAAACTGTCTAAACTGTCTTTAGAAAATTTTGCCATAGTGCGGTACTTGCCGTCGACTTCACTTCATCGAGCGCAGTCCTGCACTGCACTGATTTGAAAGCTCAGTTATAGCTTTTTTTTTCTGCCCTCAACATTTGCTGGAGTGCGCAGTTTTCGGAACGCTGACTTTATCTCAGATTGTCATTGCAGCAGCCAAGTGAATATGACTAGAGACAGTGAGATAGTAAAGTAAGTTTTGGGAGGACAATGTTCAAGAGAAAAACTTCTTTATCGAGGTGGACTAGATATTGACAGCACAAAGCCAGACATGTGTGCAATCCACGAACTTACCTACGAACGAGTTTTCTTCACTATTTTGCCATCTACTTTTTCATTTCTAAACCGATTCTTACCAGATTCGGCATACATCATTTTCACAACAAGGCCGGTAATCCTATAATATGTCCAGCCCATTCTGGTCTTTAGTCTATGAAAGAAACGGCGAAATTTGAAATTTCACTACATGGCATTTTCAAACATTTCTAGCACATTTTCTGTTGCCTATAAAGCGCTAAATAATATATAACGTTCTAGATATTATACCAAACAATATGTCCAAGAAAGTTCTTTAAATTCCATTGAAATTTGGTGAAGAAGATAGATTTCAAAGTAAGTCATTTTAGAGACGCCAACAATCGAGAGGGCGGCATTGCCAAGGCACCTGTTCTAGAAAGTCAATTTTTTCACTGTTTTCCTCTAATTTAGACATGCCGGATTCAATGGAAAAGGTTAAAATGGTCTACCTGTAATAATAATTTTTTTAAAAAATCACCACCAGGACGCACCCCCTCCCCTTTTAAGTATGTTAAAACAGTGCTGTTTTCTACAATTCTAACATTATAAAACATTTCACCTTTTCCTCCGAGTTTTCTGAACATGTTACAAATGGTCTGAAAATTTGTGGTTGGCAAATTTGGCAAAAAAAAAACGTATTTAGTGCAATTGCGGACCGATACCCATTCTCTACAAAAATTCATGTGTGATCCAGTTGTACCCTATCAATTTCTTTAGGGCCAAATTAGCTCTGCCGGATGGTACCAGTTGCCAGCATCAACTCAGTATTTGTCTTATAAATTTATGGCATTTTCTAATGTCTTCTTCCAGGATATTGTTCAAAGACAAAACGTTTCTCTGTAATTTTATTTATAGCCCTCCCTCTTTTGCTATATAGTTTAGTGTAGATCTCTCGTGACCCTTAGTTTGCTTTTAAGAAAACATTTGACAACCCGTGTTTTATTAAGTGTCTAGACGAAAGATTAGACAGACTGACAGCAGAGAGAGAGAGAGAGAGAGGTGATAATGATGATGATGATAATGATGATGACGGGTGCTGAGATGGAGCTTTAAGAATTCAGTTCCTGGGTCAAATCTCTCTAAAAAAAAAAAAAAAAAGGATACATTTCCAAATCCTCTGTCTGAAACTCCGTTTTGCAACTTCATTGCCTCGTTTAGTGCATAAGTATGTCATTCGAGTAGAAACTTTGATTGTAACCTCTTCAGTCTTTCTACACTGTCATTGCTATAACTTTGTATCTCTTTTTGCGAAAAAGCTCAATGGATTTTAAACATGTCTTTCTGACATAGTAACCTACATTTTGCAGCCTATCATTCTGTACAATTCGAATCGCTATTGTCTCTAGATTTTGTGGGGAGGCTGACCAGTGCAACCAAGATTACAGCCATCTCTGTTTTTCCCATAAATTCGGCTTTGTCTTTCAGTGTCCTTTTTTATTCGCTGATATCATGTTTTTAAATTCTGGATTATAAGGTATTATGCAGTAAACTTCAAACATAGTTATGAGTAAGACAGAGGGTTTTTCTTGAGCATGAATTATATGTATGTCATGAAAGAACAAATAAATAAATGATTAAAAAGAAGAAAAAGAAAATATTTTTAGGCACAGAGTTGACTTCTCTTCAAATACACAATTCTTTGTTCTCATAAAATGCACATAAACGATAATTTATTTCAATTCTACTGGCTATGAAATGTCAAATAATGTGCATGTGTCCTCGTGTCTGTTGTCACTTACGGCAGAAAAATCAATGAGTCCCAGAAAACACAAATTATTTGACAATGTTGGCTGGTAATTGTACATCAATTGCAATTTATATTGCTTATACAAGTTGATGATTGATTATCTACAGAGAAATATATTTCTTGTTTATTTTCACAGTTCATTTATCTAGCCAGTCCTTTTTTTCCACAGGAAATCGCATTAGCAACAATTTAAACAAATTAACTTTATCTTTCCATTAATCATAGTGCACAATTTAGATCTTCAGGTTATATTTTCTTTGTGTCATAATTTAAAATAGGATACAGTAAATAAGTCAATGCACCGCCTCCACCTTTTCCTCCACCCCAACCGGTTTTACGCTCTCAGTCATTCATTAGTTAGAAATGTAACATCATTATCAATTTAAAGATGGAACTGATAATGTCCAGGGCTATTTTGATGCAATTCATGATTTTATATAGATTGTTTAAGGCACGTTAGTTCAAAAGGGTCGTTGATGTAAAATAAATTTTAATACTGAATAAATATTTGAGCGAATGGCGAATATACAATAAATCTCCTCTTGTAAAAGCTAAGTAAGAACTTTAAAAACATAAACGCAACGGCTCTGAACACAAAGTATAGTATGACATTAAAAACTAACATTCTTAGTTCTGAGACAGACCGGTGGAATCATTCCATGACTGATCACTTTATGTCGAACTACTACAGCTAGAGAACTGGGTAACCATATTCAACAAAGACACTTTTTGTGCAATATCAATGGGCTTTTTCGGAATTGGCTGGCAAATGGGTGGTAGTTGCCTTTGCCCAAATTGTGATGTGCTGATTTTGTTTTTTTCTTTACACAGTGTAATCATTTCTCCCGTGTTCACTTCTCTCAGAATACCTGTATGGTGATCGTACACCCCAAAATTGTGTCAAACTCCTGTCTAAAATATCCCTTCGTAGACTGGAAATGTTGTCTCAAATCCAATAATATTGACAAAGGTGTTGACCCACAAGACTTGCAAAGAGAATATTTAAACATTAAAATAGAAGAAATGTATCATTGTCAATCAATAATGTCTACGCTTGATCCAGCTATGTCAAATGACTATCGTCTAAGACAGGCAAGTGCCTTTGAAAGGGAGTTGCTGATCGAAAAGAGAAAGCGAGAGACGCTCCCGAGCCAAAATAAAAAATTCAGACTCATTTTGGGCCGAATCTCAGAATCTCTATATATGTACTGCGGGGGTGGGTAGTACCATAGTTGCTCTTATCCCGTTGAATCCTACAGCCCAGTACACCGGGCAGGTTTTGAGGTGTCAAATTCCCCACAGCCCATTCCATGACTAATCACTTCATGACGATCTACTACAGTTAGAGAACTGACCGGGCTGACACACTTACTCCACAGTTAAAAATAGATCTAATAGGTCGCTTTGGGGCAAGGGCATTTAGGACTACGGTGATTACAAATGTCTGCGCCCATGATCACCTTTGAGGCTTGTGTTTACAAAAGATATTGAACATGAAACGAGAAATGAGCGTTCTCGGCCCAGAAGGTCAGGGACAGAGGTTTTTAGGCACTAGTGACCAGGGTTCAAAGGGTTATGGCCACAGGTATTGGGATTCCTGCCGCTATAACCCACAGCCGCCATGGGGATATTTACTGGAATGATAGAACTCGGCATATCTCCCGCAAAATCTCTGTTGGAAAAACGAGGTCATCGCCATAGACAACTTGAGACCAAACACGTTATCCAAGGCAATGGCAGGGGGAAATCTACCCGACGCGGAATATCAGGCCATTGTAGGATGAGAGGGAGCCCTGGCTCAAAGACCGCGACGAAATTACCCGATCAACCGATGCAGTGCTGCAGAAACAGGAAAACGATTTAAGCAGCAGGCTTGCAGAAATCACAAAGACATAAATTAATAAGGCTCGGAAAAAAGAATAGACTCATGGAGACTCCCTGGGAGTGCTTGTGTGTGTGGTTTTCTTTTTTTCATTCAGCTGTGCGGTTCCTTATATAGGTGTACATGCTCAAATACACCTGAGCAGACAACAAATTTGGTCCAGAACAATTTGATGTAGAAACAATAAAGCTAGCTTATTTGTGTAAATTAGAAATGGGTGCTGGGAGTCTCCCTAGAGGGTAGGAGGCTCCCAGCAAGAAAGTGGTCCAGACTCCGCCTTTTGTATACTACTGACTGCCCCCCCCCCTCCCCCCTCCCCCCTCACCCCACCCCGAAGACAGGTGACCTCCTTTTGAAGTGTGATCAAGAGTCGACGTACTATAGTATATAACCGGTGGTTGCTTTAAGATTTAAGAGTATCACGAACTCCCTAATATGAAACTTTTTGACATTTTACGTCTGTACGAATGTGGAAAAACCTATTGGTCCTAGAGTTTTCAGTTTCCATAAATGTTGAACGATAATGAATTCAGATTTACACTGAACTTCTTTCATACCTTTAAAATTCGCTCTAGATGGTTAATATCGTATCTGTTCTCTAACCAACTACGAGAAACTGTAAATATGAATGTTTTGTCAAGCTGTTATTGTGTGTAGTTAAAGCCATAGACCTACTATTCAATAAATCTGGCTTGGGAAACTTCCAGCCCAATATGAACAGAGCGTCGGCGCAGGAAATAAAAACCCGACTGCACTATGAAACGAGGCGCTTAAAAATAACAAAAATTAGAAGCACGGGGTGGATAGGAAATTTAGGACTAAAGCTCTTCGCTATGAGTGACAAATGTAAATAAATTTAAGGCGTACTGAACATAAATGCCCAGCAAATAACAACAGTAGTTAGTGGGTGTTAATGATTTAATTACGGAGGAAGACAAATAATAATAAATAAATGATAGTAGTTGATACAGAAAAACATTTAAGGCCTGATGCTAATCAGTGAATCAGTGGATAGAGTGAAGGCAAAAATGTGAGGAGGAAAAATAGAAAACATGGATGATTTAAAACAAGAGCAGTGGGGACCCACCGAACCCACCTAATTCCATTAATCGTAGCCAGCTGAGTCTTCTCCACACTAACATAACCAAACCTAGCACTGAGAGATTCAAAGATTGTCACAGTTTAAATTAACACATTCATCTTAAATTTTAGAACTATGCCTATATGATCTTAATATATGTCCAAATCAATAATGGGATATTGATTATTTTTTATTGGTTTCTTACTGGCATTCAGACATAACTGATGATTGAAAAAGTGTGTGGAAGACAAGAAGAAGGAGAGCTGAAAGAAGGAACAAAAATGTAGTCAAATATGAGCATTCACCGACTCAGTTAAAAAGTGCATATAATTAAATCGGGTATTAAGATGTCCCATCGTTTTTCTCCATGTTGATTCTTTACAACCTAAATTCACACGGACTTATACGGTATGCTGCGATTACTTTTTAGATCCAGATTTTCACCAATGACTGAAGAGTCAAAGATTAAGAGAAGATTTTGTGCCAAGAATGTGACACACATATCCATCACAGAAACTATCAGACAAACAATCGTTCTTTTCCGAAAAACAACAACAACAACAACAAAGCGCAACTTACTCTCTCCAAGTTGTTCTCACTCCAGTGTTAAAATGGACAGAATGAGCTCACTCTTTCTCATCCTTCTTGATCTTTTCATGCCTATATCTAGATAGGAGTGAATTGATAGTGTAAGTTTCTAAACGAGTAAGTCTGGAAAATTGGGTCATGACGTTTTTGGCTTTGTTAAACTAGAATGGGTTTGCCTCACCTCCTCTATAAATATCAGTTGAATCCATTGAACCAGTGAAAGTGTGTTACTCTTTTTACGTGATCTAAACGCGCGATTCATGATTTCACTTCGATTTATTAAGTATTTAGTCTCTCCTGTAAAATTCGCCTCTGCAGATTTACGCATTTAGAGACTTACAGGGACTGTTTCTCTTGCGGCGAAAAAAAAAAAAAAAGAGAAAAAAGCTGACAAGCAGAAACAGAAAAAAGAACATGCTTGAAGAGCTAAAGTATGTATACTTAAGTACTTCAGAAGGATCTATCACAAAGGAACTTCAATCTAGATACCCTACCGTAGACTGAAAATGAAATGAAAACAACTAAACCAAACATGTTAAAAGTTCAAATAACAGTAAGATATTCTGACAACCTAAAGTCCTCCACCATCTCCTTGCATTTTGTAACTGTTGAAGATTATATGAGTGTCTACGCAAACTTTCACATCTACCATACATAACACCAATCGAAATTGGGATCTTTTTTTGTTAATATTGATCTGTATCTTCGTTCATTATTTCATTTCCTTTGCATACGTCTTTAAAATACCACATCATTTCTTTTCTACTCACAAGTATTTTGACTTTCTTCTATTTCTTCTTTACCTCTTTTGTTTTAAATCATCCATGTTTTTCTTTCTTACTTCCTTACTTGTCTTCTTTCAACTGATTCACTGATCTGTAACAGGCCTAATCTATGGTAAATGTCAGCAAGCCTTCCTCTAGTCCTCTCTTCGTATCAGTTCTTACCATTTCTTTATGGATGACTCCCATAGTTGATCTCGCTCAGTTAAGAGCGGTTAAGAGCTGATCGTGAGTTCGCCGGGTCCAGTTAAATATGGTATATTGTATATCTATGGTTAATGCTTAGTGTAGCAAGTTCGTTCTCATAAAGTGAAGCCTTATTTTTCGCTGTTTTGCTATATTTACTTTAATCTCTTTTTTAACACTCATACTCAGTTATGTCCTAACTTTTATCTCTTGTTCGAATGTTTTCTCGTTCTCTCTTTCCCCATTCCTATACTCAACGATCATTTCTCTATAGAATCCCAGCCATTATGAGTAATGAAACAGTGATTCCAGCGTATAATAAACATACTGACTATGAGGTCCACGTGAATTGGATCATCCTTCATGTCTACAAGCCAATCATGACAGTTGTCGGGGGCTTAGGTAACCTGGCTAGCATAATCGTCATTCGTCGTCAAGGACTCAAGAAAACGTAAAACGTCCTTCTCATGATGTTGGCTGCATGTGATTTCATATATAATCTGAGTACAAACAACATTGGTGGTATCATTGCTTCACAGAATTTTTTTTCTAAAACAGTTAACACAGTGTTGTATTATATTTATAAGTTTATGATAGTTGTAGAAATTTCAGCTGCTTTCGGTTCATTTATGGTACCCGTCCTTATAACACTGGAGCGGCTTTTAGCAATATTTTTACCATTAAAATTTCACTTAATTTTGACTCCCCGTCGTGTAGTAACTCCACTGTTACTCGGTTTGCTTTCATGGACTGCGCTTAATATTTACCAACTTTTTTACTCTGATCACACTCGTGTGAATTATAACGGTACAGTACTCGGTGTGCTCATTCCTACCGAAATCAAGTATAGAGATACGAAAACTGGAGCAAATTATATCATTAGTATCATAATAAATGAAATAACAGGATTGATACCATTGCTTTCTGTCACTATGGGCTGCTTTGCTATAGGAATAAAAGTTAAACAAATATCAATAAACCGCAAGGAAATGACATCTACAGCTGAAAAGTCTAATGAAGCTTTCAAAAGCAAAGTAAATTTTAAAAACTACCAAAACGTTATTGTTGATTTCTCTTTTGTATATATTGTGCAATGGGTCAACATATTTACTTGGCACTATTTGTGAGGCTTTGAAAACTCGCCCTTGTAAAATGCTTGCATTAGTAATACAATCAGTTTTCATATCTGTGAATAGTTCTTGCAATTTCATTATATATATTGCTGTGAATGGGACCTTTAGGCAAGGTTTTATAACTTTGTTCAATGATATTTTAAAAATTGACATGATATGTGACAGGCCTTGCATAAAAAGAGTTAATTAAATTTAGTGCTACAAAGATAGATCTCTGACAGAAACGTTACACTGCCATGTATGAGTGTGGATGTATCTGCTTGGGTGTGTGTGTATGTGAGTGTGTGAATGTGTTTTCCATATATATTACATATATACGGGGCAGTCAGAAATGACCAGGCAAATAATATTTCTTTAATATAATATTTAGGTCATTCACTGTTCAATCAAATGTACATGTAAGAAAAGTTTAATCTTGGCTCTGGCTAACAATCTGGTTATCAAATGATCGAT
>JBCEWB010102961.1:0-12069 GCA_039654565.1 Peronia peronii | reverse complement strand
TGTATGTCAGTGGGTTTACAATAACCGTAACATTTCATCTGAGGCAAAAACAAAAAGAAACTTGACACAACAAAATGGTGTTGCACTACCCCTTTAAAGACCAGGGTGAATGTTTCATTTTGACATGTGCTGTAATTCATTATCGTGAAGCTGCTATTTCACGGTTGAAGGATGGAATTATTAAAATAAAATAAGGTGAACATTTCACACAAACGCATCTTATAAGCATGAAGTGCCTTTCTCTCTCTCTCTCTCTCTCTCTCTCTCTCTCTCTCGCCCCACCCTCTCTCTCTTTCACTCTCTCTCTCACACACACACATTCTCTCTCTCTATCTCTCTCTATCACTGATCCAGTAACTTGTCGAAAGTGATTTGTGTCACTCAGAGGTAGTTTTCAATTCTTTCATCATCCACTCGCTATTAGGGCAGTAGATCTAAGTGACGATATTCTTTTCATAGTAATTACTGGAAGCACAGAAATGCTTCGAAGTCTCTTTTGACTCTTTTGCTGCCACAACCACAGCAAAGCTACATCTTGTTTAATTAAGGAGTCGCCGCATGCAACACCGTTGTACTATGATAATTTTTTTTTAGGCACAACATCATAGTCTAATATCCGAAAGACAGATTAAAATGTTCCCATTGCCCAAGTGGGATTTGAATTGACGGCACTGTTACTGATGAACACCCAACCTCCCTCCTCTCATCTCCCTAAAACTAGATTTCTAACAGTAGTCGTAGGACTGGTTGTAGCAGATCTGGCTTTGGAAAAAGCCGTCAGGAATCTGGAACTTGCGTTCAATCCTATTTCCAGTAGGCATACCTCCTCACAGCCTTCACAGTTCTTGTAATATGTGTGATTTATATTAGTTTTTAAAACCCCACTAAGGGGGCTATCTCAGCTTTTTTCATTGTAATCATGTCGGGTCGCGATATAGATTGATAGCATCTCCGTGAGCTTGCAAACAGCCACCCATTCACACATCCCTGAGGAGTAACATTAAAGTAGGTGGCCAAATGTAAAACGGTGAGGGCTCAAGGTCTTTATTGTTTTATTTTTAAAATTTGTTTTCGTCCGGCTTCCCCTAGATAAGAGCATGCTCATAATATATAAAGCAATCTGAGATAATAAAGGGAAATCATAATATAGTAATGTCGCCTGTCCACAGCGGGAGCGGCGGGAGGAGGATGGCTCCGTGGTTGTAGGGACACCCAACCCCTGGCACAGGCTTTTTAGAACTGAATAAGATATCAGTTCTTTATATTATAGTTTATGTTGCTAGGCCTAAATATCCCAAGGATCTTTTATGCTGCTATTTCAAACAATAATAATGGTGGCGAGATCATGCTTGTTACTACATTGTATCTGAAAGGGGCACCATGCTTGATGGATTAGGCCTCCGCCTTTTGATGAAAATGTCGTGGATTCAAATTCTACAGGGGAATTGAAAAGATTAGAATCTGCTTTTTTAAAAGGTCCTTTAACTTCTTCGACAAGGAAGCACAACCTCTATTCTCAAACAAAGACTATACAATGTAATTATTGCGAAGTCCAATTAATGTTTACGTTAGGCACGATAACAACCTTTGGCAGTTAATTAATCCTATCAGCAGAAGAGTAGGCACATCATTCTGGAGATACCAATGTCAGAGTAAACTTTCTACCCAAAAGGTCCTTCCTTCCAAACTTGTCTCGCATCGAAAGTCGAGATGATATTATTCGTGGGATTGAAAGACTGTATCAATATATCATTATTTTTATAGCCAAACGAGATTATTGATAAACTTATTTGTGATTACCACCCTTTGAATCTATATAATGATTATTTTAGTTACTTCCCTTAAAAGATAATAACTGTTTCCGGGTCATAGGGAAACTTAGTTTCGACCTCGTCTGTGTTTATTTCAACGAAGTCCAATGGTCTGTATCTTGGTTTGTATTAAATCCATAATAGTTCACTGTCACTTGTTCCTTTTACTTATTGTACATAATAGAAGTGTCTCAATCTAGATCTAGATTTATATCAATTTGATAACTGTCTTTTTAGGAAATAAGAACGCTGGGACAAGCGATCTTTAAAGTGAAACATGCAAAGAGAATCTGTCACAAATCTGTGGCAATTATGATATTTTCATTGTCATCGTGAGATCAGATGTACGTTTGGGGGTCACTGTGGCTCTGTGGTTTGGCGTCTGCTTGAGGTTGAAAACAACTCAGCTATGTCCCAGGGGGGTGACGTTGCGGCTTCTGGCCGGGCTCGATCTGCGGGTCCTTCCATTGGGGGATGTAAGGACACTAAGAGCAAAAAACAGAGATCTATATTTTTTTCAGTGACACAACGGTCCCGTGGCTTCCGCTGGGTAGGGAAGCCCGATGTCTAGCCTTCTCGGATAAGGACGAATATATTTCAGAGGTTCTGTGGGTACGTTATGCACATTAAAGAATCCTTGGCAGTTCAAAATTGATGAAAGAGAAGGCTGCGTGCCACTGTCCATGTTACGTTCTATACGTCTTTCAACCTCCTGGTGGAGATTATGTGGCTGTCCAGGCAAAATTTCCAAATTTCTACCCACAAAAATTCTCACCAAAATCAGGCAGCTACTTTTAAAGCTGAGATAATCCTGCTATCTCAGGATTGAAAGGCTTAAAGAGGAAAAAAAAAATGTATGTTAGAGCTAAAGATCTCAAGATCTCCATCTAGATCTATAGGACTGGAGGGTCAATGCGTCACGTCAGGTCTTCGTGTCACCTATGTCCACATCATGTCAGATTGTACCAATTTGCACCAAAATTGGCTGATTTCAATAGCTCTGTGGTCAGAAGAAATATGCCAATTTTGGTACAAATTGGTACAGTCTGACATCATGCGGACATAGATGATGCGAACACCCGACGTGACGCATTGACCTTCTACTCCTATAGTTCTAGATTAAAAAAAAAAGATCTAATTCAAGGTACTTCCAGTTCTCTCGATCATGGATCGAGATGTAGGTGTGTCAGCTCTGCATTGATTATTACTATTGTTGTTGTTATACTTTTTTATAGACTCTAAATTTCTCTTGATTTACTATAATAGTAACCAATATATCGTTATCATTAAAAATGTCGTACATACCATAGTGTCATGTCCTGATAAATTTGATTCATCTACCGTACCTGGCATTTCCTTTGACCCATGTGAATTTTTTATGAAATTACATACTTTATCCTAGTGGGACCAGTTGTTCATGCATTAAGCACAGTGGGAAAAAACAGATCAAATATCAACAAAACTATAAGAAAATATAATTTTCAGTTACTTTGGAAAGATAGTTGATAGTTCCTAAGATGATGTTTTGCGGTCCAATTGAGCCATTTTGTTGACCTCCTTCGCCTTTATGTGAATGGGCTAGATCGAGGGCAAATGAGAGAGAGGCTAGTCAGTGGTTAGGATCAGATTTCGCTGTAAGTATGGTAATTCAGGTACAGCGTTATCTGTCACATTATTCTGAAAAATTTACTTCAGTTGCATGGAGAAGACTCTCTAGGAACTTGAAAATGCTTAAAATTTGAACTCCATTGGAAAACTTTGAAACTGGAACAGCAGAAAAAAAAAATGCCTATCATTCAAATTTACAAAAGAAATACATTGAAAATTGTTATCAATGCTGGTTTGGTTGCTGTAGAAAACAGGAAAATTTTGGCAGAATTCCTTACTATTTTTAGGTGTTTGTAATGTTGAATGCTGCATCTCAACTCCCAATGTCAACATAAAAGAATTTAAAATGTCATTATCTTAGGCTTCTATCAAATTCATTTTAAATGAAAAAGTAACATTGAGAAAGCCATTTTCTGCAGGTTTGGTCAATTTTCTTACCTTGAAAGTGATTTAGAAGAAAAAGTAATAAAAAACACATCACTCTATGCTTGACATCTCCTAAAAAACAAAACAAGGGAAGTCACATATACACAATTTCAACAAACTGATGTAAACATGGAGACAAACCAGGCAGCGAAAACTGGTCCCTGGCTAAAAGTGGTCCCTTGAGGATATATATATTCTACAACAAAACTCATAAAAGGTTTATGGACTCACAAATTGCTGAATGTATCCATCTGAAACTGGCTGCACAGAATTGTTGCATAGAGACCTGTGTTTCTGTCTACATAAACCCAAAAAAAGCCTGTCGTGTTTGATGTTATTCTAAAAAAGACAATAATAATTGAATAGTTAATTCGGGAGGATGTTTGATCCGAAACTGTACATCGATAGAATGGGAGAGGGAGGAGGATAGTGTGAATGAAATGCAGTCCACAACACATTCTTGGCCTGATTTCTGCTCAGGTCAGCCCTTAATTAGGAGATTCCAGTTTAAAAGAAAAAGAACATAATAAGATTATTATGCCCCTCTCTCCTTCACCTTTCTTCAGCTAAATTTACTGTACTAAATCATTGTTGTACTTTACAATGTTTAAAGTTGTTTTAAGCAGTGATATTGTTGTGTAATAACTCTATTTGCTTCTTTCATTTCTTTTGTTTCATTCAATTTACTTGGCACTCATAATTTGCATTTGTACACATCCCTTTATAGTTACTTTTCTAAATATTTGTAATTAGAAGAGGTATTTAATTTTATGATTCATGTTCAAGGAATAAGGAAATCATCTGAAAAGGACTAGAAATGATGCACTTATATTTCTTGTACTCATTATCTAAACACCAAAATGATTTTTTTTATGGTGCAGCAGTATTTCTTATTATACATGATAATAATTTATCTAATATAAAACATTTCATTTGAATACAGCATTTATTTAGAAGTGTAATTCAGTTTAGAAAAAATGTCCAGCTGAAGATTAAATTATAATTTATGTTACTGGAGTAAAGAAATACATGACAGCCAGTGTGATATTTATAGTAAGGTATTGGTCATGTTCGTCATTTCTTTTGGGATATGAATGTTTCTAGACAAAGCAGAACTAATCCTAAATGCCAGGGTGTCTGCCCTTATGTATTTTTGTGACCTGTGGTGGTGGTCTGGTCTGGTTTTCAACGTCTTTCGATCTCCTTTGGGGTGGTTATCTTGGCTTTGGGATACCTGTGGCATTGCCACACTTTTATCACTTGGAGAAAATGGATTCAGTGCAGTGTCTGTTAAAGCAGATTAGACTTTGGTGTGAAATTTCACTGCTTAGCATTTTCCACAATGTCTAAAAAAAAAATTATTGAGTCTTCTTTTGCACTTGAAGAGCTGCAAAAGTTTCATCAATTCTATTGATATTTAGTGGAAGAGGGAGATTTCAAAGATAATCTTATCAGAGTACCACAATCCAAGATGGCAGCATTGGCATAGCAACCGTTTGAGCCAATCGGGTTTTTTTTCTGTTTTCCTCAAAATTGAACATACCAAACTTAATGGAAAAGGTTAAAAAAATGTTTTCAAAAATGATTTATCTGTAATAGTAGAAGAACAAGACTCTTCCAGGTTGTGCTTGTCCGCCCCTTAAATGTCGTTGTAAGATGCTGTTTGTGTTTCATGAAAAGGACAAAGTTGCCACAGTTTTGTAAAGATGAACCCAGCAAGATGTGAAAACAGCTGAAATGTAAACTGATTTAACAACTGATCCTTTCATGAAATTATCATTCTTGGTTTCTTATCTTTACAATTATGATCGAGCATTGTTTTTTGTTTTACTGTGCATTATGTTGCACCCTATTGAAAGGCAAAAACAGATTGAGAGAAAAATAAGACGGATTGGAAATGTTTGACAGTATTCATTCAACTTTATTCATGAAGAGTTGTGCTTTCAAGAAGAGGAAACAAGTTGGTTACTTGAACAGAGAAATCTTTCAACAGAGTTTGTTCCCTTTTTTTTTATGTTTTTGTAATCAGTCCGAAGTTATCAGCTTTAATGAATTACCGACACCACCTGTGACATGAGTGTCTGTGAAGCTAGAGCCCAGCAAAATGTTGCTTACATGTGTAAATTGATACCTCACACATTCACATAAATCACATTTAGTTCATAGAAAATGACATTTTGGTCCTGGTAGATGTATTCGTAGGTTTACTGGTCCAGTTGTGCTGTTAGCATAGCATGTTAACAAGTTCTTTGTTGTAGAACACCCACATATTTTTACTAAAGGTAGAGTATATTGACTGCTCTATTATTTTATTCCAGTTCGTTTGAATTTTTATGGCGGGGAAGGTTCAATGTTTATTCAGTTTTGATTTTTAAAGGTAAATTCTCTCAGTCAGCCATGTATATTAGTTGTAATCACTCATTATCAGTGAGATTTTTATACATATTATATGTTACTTTATACAATCCTTTCATTTTTGGTTCATGTTACTCAGAATGTCATTGTATGGCTTACAATTATGCTTATCCAATTAACTGTACAAGAATATGTAGATTCTCATGCTTTTTATTTAATCTAATCATTTTATTTAGCAAAATGTTGTGCATAGGCAAGATAGTTAATTATATACAAAATGCTCAGTGCTATATTCAAAATTTGACTTTTTTTTCACAATGACAGTATGGCTTCTCAGCATCACTCTTCCAATTTTTTCTTAATATGGTGGTCCTGTAGCCAAAATGTTCTGCTGCGCCCAAACATATTTTTAAGTATTCTGGGATTGGCAGTATTAAAATTTGGTAACGTAAAGCTATGTCCATAAGTTCATAATGACTTGTGATATTGAAAGTTTGAGAAAAAAAACAAAGCTATTTTTTTACAGCCATCAAAAAAAAAAAAAAAAAATTCAGTGTGGGTACCCATTCAGCCATATGGTTGACTGTGTGATGAACCTAAATATATGTAATGATTAAACTTTGATGGAGCATTGTATTATACTTTTTTTTTTAATTTGTGAATTTTTGCATATGTACAAAGATTGAAAGAATACTAATCATTCTCGCTTTAGTGATGAAATTTAAAGTTAAATTTTTATATTTTGGGCAAAAAAATGTGAATAAGCCGTAATGTAATTTTCAGAAAATATATCTGGTATATTTTGTATTTCTGTCATTTTTAACCCACAGGTTGCAAATTAAAGACACCTTGTGGGTGGTTATGGCAGCGAAAGTAAGTATTTGGAAAATTGTTTGTCCTATGCTGATAAATCCAAGTGGGTATTTATTTCGATAGAATTAAGACTGTATGCTTGTCAGGCTAAATAAATTGTATTTTTACAATCAGGCTAAAGAGATCACCAAAGTAGAATTTACAATGAAATTTCTATTTATTCGACGGAAATTTAGGAGTGAAATTTTGCCATTGATTTGCTGAGATGATTTGTATAAAGTATTAGTAATCTCTAGAAGTATGAAATGATGAGTACTTGTGTTGTTGATTTAGCTGAGAAAAGCGTGGTGTGAAGTTTATGGACCTTGAGATTTTAATTTTTTTTTTTTTTTTACATTACATCATGTATTGTGAAAAAGGAGGTGAAATGCAATGAGAAGAAGTTGGAAGATATATTTCAGTTGTATTCTTCCATTCATAAATTTGAATCCTGCTTTAGAGTGTAAAAGAATGTATACATCTTTCATAATATAAATGGTTGTTTCACTCATAGGACCCAGGTCAGCATAACATCAGTTTCTTTTATTTGATATTAATTTGATGTTGAGATTGAGAAAGATCTATCTTACAAGTCACTTCCTCAGTGAATGATGTCACTGTGAATCCTGTATTCCAGCTTGTCAAATGCAACAGAGTTGTGACTTACATGCCAAGTCTACGATCAGCAGTCGTTCGATGTAGAGCATTTTCCTCTCCTTCTGATCCATTAGAGCCAAGTTTATCTGAACCAGCAGATGAATCAAGTATGTGCTGATATATGTATTTTGTTATTGCTTAACTCTTTCCATGCCAAGGGCTTTTTCACAACTGTGCCAGAGCATTTTAAAAGTGAATTTTATCAATTTGAAAAATCAAAAATTATTATGAAACAAACAACCAAACAACAGCTTTTCACTGTTTTCATAAGAAAAAAAAAGTTGAAAGGGTAATTTCTTCAAAATAATGGTTTAAATAAGCACTGGCGGCTATCAGAATTATGATACAGATTATGATTTGGAGATCATCTATATGTAGATAATATGTTGAGAGCTATAGAAATGCAGATCATTTATATATGGATGATTGGCATGGAAAAAGTTAACATTGTTGCTGTTTTGTTATTGCATTGTTTGATATCAGAATAAATGCATTATGATCTGACTTTCTGTGTAATTTGAAGTTTTTGGTAATTTAAACAGAGATGTTGTCAAGGAATTTAAATAGGGATGTTTAAAAGAGATGTTTAAAAAAAAAAAGGTTATTAATATTATAGTGGAAATGATGTTTGCCATAATTCTTCTTTGGAAAATTGCCATGGTCATGTTGAGAATGTTTGCAGGAAATCAAACTGTAATGCAACTCATTCTAAACATTTGAGATGTGACACGATGAAATCAGGCGCTCAAACTGAGGCGACCAGAGAAATCACAACAGCAAATTAATTTTTATGCAATTTTTTTTCTCTTTCCAGAACCCTTCGATATCAATCTGAAAATGCATTTCAGAGCTAAATTTGCTGAAATAGATAGAGGAAAAGCCCAGAAATTGAAATTTAGTGGCATAGCTCAAATAAGGATTGATAAAAATGATCAGCTATTTTCTCACTAAAGTTAGTTCTAGCAACAGGTCATCCCAACTGTCTTTGATTGCCAATATCTCGACTTCTACTAATGGTAGAACAAAAATTCTTTCACACACAGTAAGGTAAATGAAGAATCTTCAAAGTGATACCAGTAACTCCATATGCTCAAAATTTGACGAGAGCCTGATTTCATCGTGTCACATCTCATTTATCATATATAAACTACTGACACATGTACATATTTATGAACTTTGTGCCATTCAGTGTCCACAAACAATAGCTAAAATAACTTTCTTTCATGTTTGAAATGTCTCTCTGGTAAAGAAATAAAGTAAGTTGAGTGTAACTTCAGCAATATTTACAAAAAATATCAGATTGTTTTTTTGGATGACAAGAGCTCCAAATTTTATTGTAGAAGCACTTGTGTGAATCACAATTTATTCCTGGTAAATATAATTTTGTCTAAGATAGTTTAAGTTTACATTTAAAAATGAAGAACAATATTTCTAGCTCTCCTGTAGAATTCAAGATCGCTTTTAGTGAATGTTTTGAAGTTGTTTAGTTGATAAAGTAAAAGACGTAATAGTAAATAATGCATAATTAAATTCTTGATATGTGAAAATTTTGGAAAAGAACAAGTTCTGTTTATTTTGAAGAAAAGATAAAACACGCTCTTCCGCCTTTTTCAAAAGAGACTAAATATTTCATCTTCAATTACATGTTACAGAAAATGGTTGATCTATTGGGTTTGAATTCAGTTGTTAATTTGTAGCTTTGGAAATTGTAAGAAAGGATGTGCATTGATGGCAGATTACATTTCTTAAAAGTCTTTCACTAGTTCAGTTTGGCATTTCCATTTTCTTGTTATAACCGACCATATTGTTTTTCAATGATTTTTCATTTCCTGATAATGCCATTTATAAGATGACTGAATGACAGCTGCAGTTCTCATTAGTTTACCTAATATCCGCTTGATAAATTAAAGTGGCAACTCAAATGAATGATATCCATAGGTGAATTTGTGCAGTTTGGTAATTCACTCTCATTAATTCATCCCTAGCAAGCTCCACAGTATGGCCTGACTATCAGCTAGGACCGCTAGGACCTCAGGACAGAAGATTTCCCATGCCAGGGAGAATTGGACCCTGTGTCAGTACAAGAAAGTTTGACATCGACACCAGTATCAAACCACTACCTGTTTCATCTTTCAAGGCTGATAGTGTATTGCCCCAGCTACCATTTCAACGCCACATTGATATTGCCGAACAATTTTTAACTTCTGTAGATGAGGTAAGGAGGCATGTGAGGTTGAAAGCAGGAATGAAAAAACATTTGTTTTATTTTGAAACAAATAGAACTTTTCTGTTAATATAGCTGTGTGAGTTTTGGTAAAATTTAGAAGTATTTCCTTTTCTTGCTCAATTTTTTTCATTTCTTATTAGTATCTGTAATTATGTTATTAACTCCAGAAACATACTATATTTATGTCTGAGAAATGATATTTCATACATTTATGTGATTAGTACAAAGACCATGCATGTTTTTGGAAAGGAATCTCAGCCTGTCTATAGCCAGACTGGTCCCCTGACACTTATGTTTTATTTTTAGCATGACATATAAAGAGCGCATGACATATCTGTTCTGCTAGTTCAGGCTGAAAAAGTGATATCTGTCAAGGGATTTGAAGTAGAAAACCAGAATAGATAACAACATTCTTCTCCCTATAATTTATGTGGCATAGTACACACTTTGACGCAGATAGCTCTGTTTGAGAATCAGCTTCAGACCTCCTAACTTGAGCAAACATGATGAAGTGAAAACATCGCAATTTGCTCATGCAATTCACAATAGTCAATATCAGCAAACCACTCATGCATTTTTCTAGAGTTATGAGAGGAAGATCATTCTGCTTACCATAAACTGTAGATTCAGTCATCATGTCATAAAATGGTGGTCAAACTAGCTATAGTAACAGATCTGCCTACATGCAGTCTGTCCGAGAACTGGCTTGTTTTGTCTCATTTTGGGGACTTTGTATGATTATTTCTCATTACTAAATCTGCAAATAATTGCTGTTGTTAGCATATTTTGTATGCATTTTTGAGAAGGAATGGGGAAGGATAAGAAGGGAGGGAGTGGGGGACAAACTGAAATACATTTTTGTGCTTGTAATTTATGGTACCTGACAAATACCAAGTTCATCACTTCAGCCTCTGTCCCCTTTCCTGCACCAGTTGGCCTGCACTGCTGCAGCTTTCTGTTTACCACCAGCATATATTAATCACATATTAAGTTTGACTCTTGAAATCAGTACTCCTGTAAGCTGCGGGGCCTGAATTTTAGAGGAGAACTCAAAAAAAAAGTTCTGTCGCTTGTGTTTTTCATTTATGAAATTGAAACCGTTTTTTAAATTTAGCTGTAATAATTTATGACTACTTATAAAAAAAAAATAATATATTTTATTATTCATACATAGGATGTGATCTGTTGCATGAAAATTTAACTGCATTACACTGTGTAGTAATATCCAGGAGTTCAGCATGAGAGATATTTTCATAAAAGTTGTTCAAGGTCTTGTGCAAGAAAGTAGCAGATAAATTCTTAAATCACAATATACATTGTGACCATCTCTCGAACAATGACGGTAAAAAAAATGATGGTGTTGTAGATTCAGCTTGTTTCAAAATAATATCCATTATGTGCATGACAAGGAGCTAATTACTGAAATACAAAAAAAGAACAATTTGAATAGATGCAATGAGATGGGAGTTTTATATATATTAAAAAAAAAAAAAGGTCCATTCCAATGTACTGATATTATTTTTTTCATTCCTTGCAAAGAAGAAAGCAGTCTTTATGTTTTAAGGCTGAAAAGATGAAAGAATATGTAACTACTCCTGTTTTAGAGAAAATTATGAAAATTGAAAACTCTCTAAGAGTAGACTTGAGTTGGAGGCTATTCTCTGCAACACTTTTCACATGCACTTCCATGTTTGCTAGCTTTCCTTTAAGTGGCTGAATGAATAATCCTAAAAGTCAGCTCATAAATTCATTTACCACAGTTTTTACTCTAGGTATTGGGCTCTTATTCAACGATGCATCAGCATAATTATCGCCACATGTGCAATATTATTTTACTTTGAGAAGCCTGTGATAGCCAGCTTTCTTGAAAAGCCCTCAGAAAATGAGATATGTAGACATCATATATGAAAGAGCCTTTAGTGTTGCAAGATTTTGTTGAAATGGGCACAGTAAGCTTGTTGAGTAATATATTCCAAACTTGAGGGGCAGGGAGTGTTCATATGTATATGTATTTTTTTTTTTTATGTCAGTAAAGATCACTTTTTGCTTAATTATATGACCTATTGCCAAGCAAGGACTGTTGAAATCTATCATGACAGTTTCCACTGGATGGTGTCACATTCAACAGACTGT
>JBCEWB010102960.1:0-28036 GCA_039654565.1 Peronia peronii | reverse complement strand
TCGGTCCCCACTTCCTATTTCCCCTGTATGTCTAATTTTACATTAATTTTTAACGATATTTATTTAGACAGAGTTACAATATTTATTTGTCCAAATAATATGTGGATAGTTGTGCAGTGCAGCAGAATACACAAAATATTGTTGGGAGTTGGGATATAAAGATTTTTTTGATTTCCAGGACTGGAGCATCCAACATAAGCTGACCATGAGAAAAGCAGAATTGTAGAAGATGTAGCTCCAACTAATTTCAGTGAGCATTATCAATGTCCTGAAGGTTTTCAGTAAGGCCAATCATCATTGTCCGGGCATTCCGACAAACTAGTTTTAGAGCTGGTCTCTTTTATTTAATTCTTTTATTGCCTGTTGCGATGGTTTCAGTCTGCCCTTCAAATAATTCCTCATCCTTATGCATCCAATGAGGACAGCTGACTGTGGCGGGACAGCACCTTATTAGCTGGGGGTTGTCCTGCGTAAGGTAAATAACAGCTGATCAGTGAGATCCAGAAGCCTTTCCTATCATCAGGAGCAATCTTGGCGCCAAGCTCTATCCCAGTTGAGCAATGGTTTATAACTTGATGCTCTCTGATGTAACTGTTGCTCCCTGTGTTGCATCCACACCAGAGGTAAAGCTGGAATGTCCTCTCCAAGTTGGCCGGATATTTTAATTAGCCTGGACAGAGTAACATGGAAAACAAGCAATTGCCCATGTTGCATGTTCCCCCCTCCCCACATTACTGATGAACCCACAGACTGTTACAGTTTGGCATCAGCACCATTACAGGAGCTTCTAGAGTGAGGTTGCAAGCAATGTCGATCTGCCTCAGGGACTCTGACCCTGGATTTTTCTTTGAAGTTTACTTCTCAAACCTTTCCCATGACCAGGTATGCCACAGGGCAGTGGAGGTTTAAAATCAGAATTTTCTGCCCCGAAGATGGATTGCTTTCCCGGGCTTATGAGCTCTATCTGCTCGAGACTCATGGAGGTAGGCATGTCTAAACCCTTCACAGGTCTAGAAGATGGGTGAAAAAATGGTATGCATTATAACATGTGTCCATGTATTAATTTGAAACTTGTTTTGAAATTGAAAATTGTTTGAAGGAGCTTTGTGAAGGAACTTAATGATATTTGCTTTGCCTTATTTATGAAATACAAGCAAAAATTCACAAATAAATTCTTGGTGGAAATAATTCTTTCCTATTTGTTAGGTGAACACATGTCCAACAGATGAACATGGACACATTTTAAAGCACATTTTAGACAGCTGTTTACCCCTTTTAACTAACATATTTTCTGGGTAAAGCCTCTTGGGAAATTACTATTATCCGATTATCACTTTAACTCTTACCAAGACCCTAGTTCTGAGAGATCCACTACTTAGTTGTTTGTTACTGCCATCCTGATAAGCATTAGTGGGGATAGTCCACATAAATGTAAGAGACAATATATTTGCTAAAGCTTTCGTTACATGCTTATCTTTTCAAAGGTGTTTTGATCAAAAACAGCCTAACTAGAACCAATTTCCTCTATGTAAGTTTCTGCAAAGGGTCAGGGACCAAACGCCAATTCATTACGGGAGCTTTTTCATCCAGCCATTGACTGCAGCAGTGTAAATACTGCGTTTAAGGTTTCAGAACTTGGCACCTACTGAAGTATGTTTCAGGAGTTTGAAGCTTGGATCCTAACCCAGAGATACATGCATTTAGGAGATGGATGAGGCACAGTGATACCACCACTGGCAAGATCTCGTATAAAGATGCAAAGGTACTCCTTCTATTTTTAACAATCTCAATATTCTCCTCTTACTGTGAAGCAGCTGTGATTACATAATTATATTTCACTGTTTGATTTCTTCTTTTGAGCGGAAGCATGGAGCAAGAACATTAATATTTTATGTAAAATCCAAATAAACTGCTTACGTGATGCTTACGGTATCTGCATCGTGAATAGTTGTACAATCAAAAACAAACATACCATGATTGTATGATCCAATTAAACCAGTTGGTGATGAAAACTGCATATTTGTCAGCACATTCAGTTGTACCATCATTTCCATGCCTTCCTCTGAATTATGAAGAGATAGGAAAAGACAGAAAGTTATGTTATCTTACAATGACAAACATCTGTGAATCATTTTCCAAGTGTTTTGGAAAAAATCACAACATAAGCAACAACATTCAGTCATTTCTATGTTATTCAGATATATCATGCATGTGTTAGAGATGGCAAGACATTTTTCGAATATTAGTTTGATCTGTCTATCTCTTTTTCAAAATATGCATATATTTTCTTTTTCATAATTCATTATCGTTAACATCCATCCAGCTGAATTAATTCCCAGTTTCTAAAAATGATAGGCCATTTCATATATTTTGTAAATTGATTATCTCAATTTAGCAGTGGTGAAATTAAAATATTTTCATAGCTATTTATAAACATCAGACAATATTTTGACAGCATATATTTTTCTTGAATCTCACAATTTATAATTTTCATCTACTGGTCATTTATCTCTCATGAAATGTTCACTTGGGTGAACTTTGCTGAAATTATTCATGCAGTATCTGATTACTCATGACCATCAGGAAATTAATTTTTTTAATCTGGAAACAATGCCATTTCTTTTTGTCCTTCTTAGAAATGTATAAATTAACAAAAAAGGACTTTGCCATATGCACAAAAATAGGCGTTTTATGGTTCTAAAATTAGTTTCCATTCTTCCATGCAGTTCATATGTTCATTTCAACTATCAGTGATTTGGATGATGTTTGAAATTAATTTTTGTGAAAAAAATCATCTGCTCAGTCAATTTTTTAAGTACAGCATTTTCAATGTGTATAAGATCTTTTGGCATATAATTTGCAATGTGTGTTCTAGAGGATTTCATAATTAAATAAGTGCACAAAAGTTCACCTTATCAAGGTAAACGTGAATTAAAACAGATAAAATGTAAATGCATTTCACTCCAAATAATTATATTACAGCAAAAGCAGCATTTTCATTGGCCCCTCTGTTGTCTGTATGGAATTACAACTCGCCCAAGATTGCAAAAAATCTCAGTGGTGTTCATTTCATGCAAGCTGAGGATTCAAACTTGATTTGCTTAATTTCAAATCAAAATTAATGGGGCTATAAAAATATGTTTTGGGCAAGTTTTCTGTGCTTTCCAGATTGATTATTTATTCCTATACATGATAAATAGAAAATTAAATGTGACTGCATTTTTATTTTTAATTTTGAAAAGGCATTTTTTTGTTGGTTACACACAATTCCAGCTGACATGCCAAATTTCATAAATATCATCATAGACTGGCAGAGCAGTGCCTGACAGATGAATGGGTTTACAAATAAATCATCATTTCATTCTTTCTTATTTAGATACCCATCTTCATTTGGTCTTTCATAAAGAGTGCCTCTTTGCATGGATTCTACATTATTTTCGAATTTTGCATTATATGTTTATTTATTTCTTTATGCCGTCTTAATCAATGCCAAGCACTGGCAATCTGGCAATGAACGTTTATAAATGCTCAGCAAACAGTGAGTTTTTAATCAGTGTGTGTGGTGGGGGGGGGGGGGGGGGAATGCAGTTCCTGAAAACACTTTTTCTCACTACCTAAACTAAGGGCTTTTTAGGTTTCAAATTTGGATTAAGCACACTCAAATTGGAGGGATATGTGACCCTGTCTAAGCGTAGAGCTAGAGAGGGATATGTGATTAAAACGGCATCAAAATATGTGACTTCGTATTTTTACTCATCTATCCCAAAGCATAGAATGCATTGGGAGATTGGCATGAATTTTCACTTTTGTCAACAATCATGGCACACACTGAAGTTAATATTTGTTTGGTTGGGCCTCCCAAAGAGGAACAAGATTTACTCCAATCCTGTAATGTGTAGCAAGAAGCTTCAAAACTGTTGCTGCATTTGAGTGTGATTGCGCAACAGCTTAAAAGTACACTTTGTGGTTGGAGTTGTTCTTGTAAAAGGAAAAAAACAAGATAGATACAATGTTCAATGGTGGAGAAAAGGGACGTGAGGAAAATTATTAAGTGATGTGAGAGTAAGAAGAAAATGATGATGGTGGCGATAACCATGATGGTGAATAATTAGAAGAGAACGAATAATATTATGATGATAACAGAGGTTGTAGGAATAATAAACTGTGGTGAGGACAATATTGATAGGAGTGATCGTGAAGATGATAGAGCAAGACACGTGTAAGTATTAGTGATTATGATGGAGTCACAGTAAGTCATTATCATTGGCAATTTTTGTCTATTTTGTCATAGGTTTGAAGTTCTGTCACCTAGCTAAATTACACATTTACACCCAGCAGAACACACACACAGAGCTCTCATTTTGAGCATATACTATAGCTCCAACATCAACTTTCTGTGCTTAGAGGAATGGATTTAAACCCACATGTATGCACATTCCTTCTGTAAATCTGTGCTTAGACAGGGACATAAAGCTTGTGTCCCTCTCTAAGTTCATGCTTAGAGAGGGACATGTATCCTAAGTACTTTCCTTGAAAATTAGCTATTTTCAAAAGCCTAAGGTTCCTACACTATTTCATAATGCGCATTTGGGATTTGGCACAGTAATAAAATGGTTCTATAAAAAAAATAAAATATGTATTTGCTTTTTGACTTATATGCCGTACAATGTTTGTCAAAACTTTTTGAAATATGTAGATTGACAGATCTGTATATTTATCAATTTTCCACCAAATATCCAATTTACCTGTGAAAACATGAATGAAATTTAGAAAAAGGGGTGCATTTCAAGTCAATTGGTTCAGAAATAAAAAAAAAAAAACAAGGAAAAAAAGTGAAAAAAAAACATACTGTTGAGAAAATCACAATAGAATTTTCATAATCTTTCTACACAGTCTCTTTGGGTGCCATATTAGTACCATTCTGGAGTATAAAGCAGATGTTTCTGGTACCGACCACTATT
The DNA here is from genome assembly GCA_039654565.1 of Peronia peronii. Lineage (NCBI taxonomy): Eukaryota > Metazoa > Mollusca > Gastropoda > Systellommatophora > Onchidiidae > Peronia > Peronia peronii. The sequence goes on along the minus strand of JBCEWB010102960.1, from coordinate 23,075 downwards.
TATCTCACATGAGAAGAGGTCAGAATGTCTAAAAATAGCAAAACCATGACTTTGATACATGTATTTTGATCCCAAAACCTCATTTTTCAGAACTCCTAATGAAGGGTTACTAGATGTCATCATAAATTACTACCTAAATCAAAGTTGTCTGAGTTTGCACCTACTCTATGGAAACATTTGTAAGATTTATTACAGAATTAATTATACAGAATTATACAGAAGCATCTGCTTGCAAAAAAACGGGATGAGCATATCGTCACTGTTGCAAGCAACCCACTCAAGTCAGCCCGAGTACTTTTTTCACCAGACAGTAAAAACTGACATCAAATTATTATAAACAAGAGGTTTTACGTGGGATCTTTACAGATTTTTTCTGCATTCCTTGGTCAGTTTGACTCAAGAAGGTATCACAGTACAGCTGTATTTTCAGCTCACTCTGAAGGGGAAAAAAAAAAATAGAATTCCCAAATTTTGGACTTATGTGGAATGCTTGCAACACTGACAATATTTTTTGGGTAAATCTTATAAGACATTTCACATTTGGTGATGACCTTTGATCACTGACAGTTATTTTGTTCTGAATAATGGCATAGGCCCAAAAGCTAAGCAGGAAAAAATATCTTTCTTACCTGAGGAGGCTAAGGGGACAAAAATATCAAACTGACCCCCCATTTCAACTGGCAAGATGTGGTTAACCAGTGTCTCAAAGAAATCTCTAGTTTGGTTGTCCTCTTCATCATTCAGAGACATAAGCGATACTGTGCAGCCATATGCTAACTGTAGTTCACTTGGTTCATCACTGTGGCAGAACAAGCCTATGCTCCTTTAAATAATAGCAAATTTATGTAGCTCTTCAAACACTATAAATATGAAAGATAAAAAAGATAAAAAGTTGTGCATTTCACTGAGGCATATGATAGATAAGACAAACTGAGCTTTATATTTTTTACAAGAGAAAATTCTATTCATGCATCAAACTAAGCAACATACACTTAGATACATATCTACATGAATGTTTATTTTCCTAAAAATCATGAGAAGCATCTGAACGAAGTAAACTAAAGAAACACAGCTGCAGTAGGTGAGGTGTATTCTTGATTAGTTATTCAGTAAGTTAAGAGCTCATTTCTTTCAAAGTCAATTGATTGCTAGATAGGTTGAATCCTAGGCGCACGTAATACAGGCCAGCCAGCCAACCACTGTGCCAGGTAGATTGAAGGCCCAACTTGGTGAGCTCACCGTATAGTACTAATGGTAGTATCCATCAGTTTGAGAGAACAAGAACCCTCTATAGCCTATGTTTGCGTGCATGATGGTTGTTTATTCTTCTACATTGTTCTGAAATCTTCGCTAAAACATTCTTTCATTGCACATGTCCTGCAGCAAATGATATGATATACCTGCAATACTGACATGCAAGAGGAGAGAGAGAGAAGAGAAGAGGTGGGTGAGGGAGGGGGGGAGGCATGATTCTGTCTTTTTGGTGGGCAATTTTGATTCTTAATATAGACTGTCAAGCTCCTCTGACAATACTATGTTAAATTAGACATGTACCGGGATAATATTGTGACTGTATGAGCAGTATAGATCTAGAATCTATATCAGTAGTTGAAACAAGTCTTTTGATGGGTAACCACTATGATCCTGCAAACTAGTGAATGCTGACACCCCCAGTGGTGGATCTAGATCTACATGAGTTGCACTTCGTCTCATTTTTTTCATGTTTTGAAGCAAAATGTATCCCTCAATGAAAAACCATTATACAGAGAAGAGTGGCAGCCTTTTTATTGGGACAGTCCACTGCATACCCGTAAATTGTAGGCCTACCACCTCTGTATGATATGGAAGTTATATCAATTTTATTACAATGAGAATGCAATATTTGCTCCTTGAAAAAAGAAGAGAATAAACATTCATCTTCTGTGTTTTTGGCCATGCTGGTCACTTTCTTCAGAGTGGATAGATTAGATTTAGATCTAGAACTAGATGGTAGTTGAAAGCATTCTCTCATATATATGTAGAACAGAGAGCATGACTTTGAGTACCACAAAAATGCACAGAGCAAATCATCAGAACACACTCAAGCGTCTTCAGGTGAATTAAGTAGCTCAATTTGCTGGACTAAAAATTTCAGTTTTCTGTCTGTTGGTTGGGTCTCTGTGTTGCAAACGGCAGCAATTTATCCAGCTGACTCCAGCAGCTTATATCCTTGAGCAATGGATGATGAATTCTCTTTATAGATTGGTAGCATTCACATCTTAGCAAAAGAACATTGCAGTCCCTGAGCACTTCAAAATAAATTGAGGAATTTCATTCCTGTGACAACTTACTATTTACATACTGAGTATTCTCCTCATCAATGGTGAGCAGTCCTTCTTTACTGAGCTTTGTTGAAAACATGTCATGAAATGTCTCTGGCTTAAATGAATCAAATTCTCAAAACTGAGACATTTCATCAATGTTGATTGCACGAGCTTCTTGTGTAGACATTTTAGTGGGTTGAGGCCTGGTCTTTGATATGCTTGGCACACCTGAAGGTGGCATACTGGCAAAAATTGACTGAGGATTTGCTGGAACATGATATCTCCCTGCTAGTCAAACCATTGCAGCTTCCTTTGGCCAGTGCAATGCACAAACTCCCATGTTACTTCTTCAACTTTCAGCTTCTTAGGTAAGCAAGCAATCCAGCATGACGTTTCTCTTCACCTTTTGGAAATTTATATACTGGAATTTTCTGTGCAGAAGACTGATTCCTGTATTCTGTCCTGCATCCGAGAACAGAATACTTGTCACTTCTGCACCATATTTACAATCACACTGATTACATTAAATAATGTTAAGTACTGATATCCAAAAGTGGAACCGTGGTTAAAGAAGGACAGAAATAATATCAATCTCACTAATAGTATTATAAACACATGAGACAGCCACAAAAACACAAATGCGACTGCACACTCTGAATGCCAACATTCGAATGAGCCGCAAGTGTGCAAGTACAGCAAGTGTGTTGAAATGTGCATGGACAGGAAGTTCAGATATGAGAAAGAGGACATTTAGTGATATAGACACATATTTTTAACACTGATGGAACGGGGTATCGCATATGCTATATTATCATTCCAGTGCCGACTTCAATGCCAACACACAAGGGCAGTGCATCTCTTTCATGACGCAACAGATCAGTCCAGTCAGATGGTCAGACCAACGAATTTGCATTTTCTCCGGTAAGCTAGCTTGATACCATGTATGCCCAGCTCCAGCCAGATGGTCCGGCCTAGGCCTTCAAAGCATTTTGCGACTTCTTCGGGAACTGGCCTGGTACATGTACTATGTTCGCCTAGGTTGAATCATTTCAAATGATGTAAATTTTTTTATGTACAGGGCACTGCATATGGTTCTGATTTACTGTTGTAATTTTGTTTACATCTTTATATATTTCTATTTATACCCCATTCAATTGGCATATGAGTATTTCTCATGCAAGATGAAATACAAGAAGCCACCAGTCGTATGGCGGATTTATAAATATTAATAAATTTCTTGTACTAAGTGAAATAACATGTCTGGTCCATAGGACTGTGATGAAAAATGGCAATGTAAATGTCTAAGCATGTTGAGTACCAAGCAACTGATAGAGAGAAAATTTTACTCCACATTATTACTTTATACAATTAATGGCTTATTTGGAATAAAAATTAACTTGGAATGTTTTTTTTCACAAGCAAATCTCACTTAAAAGCTGTGGTTCAATTTTGACCCAGGCACATGGAGGTCCAAGTTTGAACCAATTTATCTCTTTTTTTCTTTTCTATTTCTTTTTTCTTTTCTATTTCTTTTTTCTTTTCTTTTATTTATTCTTTTACTTTTTTAATTTCCAGTGTCTCTTCAATTTGACTTGTGGTTTGTGACCAGTGTCACTGACTGAAAGATAAATTAGGTGAGATATTTTATCACTAGACTCATATTACTCATAAGGTAACTGCCTAGGTCATTTATTGGCCATTTAAAAAAAAAATGGAAAAAACAGTTTGACTGATTCACATTAATTATAACTTATAATGGGTTCTGAAAAAGGTATATCTTTAAAAGATTTAATTTTTGGTTTCTGTTATCCCTCAAAAGTTTTAATTTTTCTGAACATAAAAAATTAGCAAAAAGTGAATATGTACATTCTGATGATCATTCAACAGATGATAAGCCTACTGCCATCCAGGTCCTGTCTCCTGGTTTCTTTATGCCATGATAGATCACCAACTATAGGCAAAATACGAATAAACACTTGATTATGACCTCCTTCTCCAATACCTGAAGCCTGATAATATCAGCAATGGCCATTGGATAATCCTCTGAGATAAAAAAAGTCTCAGAAACAAACAGAATATCATTGAAAGTTTTCATCAAGTGCTTTAAAATGATCAAAATGGCTCATGCAAGCATTTCATGGCATTAGCCAGATGCAACATGGTTTTTCTTCCATTGCTCTATAATCATCTTATGAAGTGCATGATGAGATATTCTGAACCAAGGACAATACACAAATCTCCCCTACATGATAGCTCATTAACTGCTGGTGGGAAATATTTCCTCACCATCTTTCATGATCAATCTACAGTTCATGTTTAGCATTTCATGGGAGACCTGGGTTCTGACTGCCATTTTGTAAAGCACTAAAGGTGGACAGCTTTAACTTTAGAATGTGAATTTGGCGTGTGAAATTTAAAGGAAAATGACTGAAAAAAGTAAAATTAATTTTAAGTTGCCATTGAAACAGCATGTTGGGTTTTTAGCCCTCAGAAAAAATAACTCAACAATTTTCAACAAATTAGTCTCAAATTTGATAAACTTGCATGCTGTCTTTGCATTTTTCTGCTATCGATTTTATTCTGTGGAGTTTTGAAAACTGAATGCTGCTTCCTTTCTCTTTTTTTTTCTTCCTTAAAAGACCGGATTTTTTCACAAACTACTAAGGACACAGGAAATTTCCTGTCACACATATGAGATATATTTGGACAAAATTGCATTTAAAGGTGTCCTTCTCTTCTTTGAAATCCTGACCATCAAATATATTTAACTGGACTTTCAACTTTAAAACATCCTTGCCTCAGACACTTAAATTCTCTCCATGATGTCTATATCTTTTTAGTGTTTACCTGGGCCTCTATACATTTTTCCTCTACTTTTGCTTCCTGGCTCCTTTCATCAAAAGGGCTCCTGTAGTCACCTCTAGGTCTGGGGGCCTATATTTGACCACCATATCTTCTTCTGTCAAAATCCTAAAGTGTCTTGAGCTTTGCTATGGCTGATGTTACACTACCATACCCAGAAGCAGTAAAAGTAAGAGCAAATTCCACTCTTTTCATGGGACAGATGTTTATTTTAGACCAAGTTGTGAAAGCTTTCTATGAGCTTCTGGTGATCTTAAACATAATTTTATTTATCTCATAGGGTCAGCCAATGTCCATCATCCCCAGCATTTGAGGCTCTAGACATTGATGGTGAAGGTCAAAATCAAACGTATACACCATCTATGTGTGCACCTTTTGTCATAACAAGTGGACCATGGGTGATCTACCACTGCATACATAACCAACAGGAGCTATGGCCTAAGATGCTGACGGCAGGTCATTTGTTCAATAACCATAGTTCACTCGCATTAGAATGGACAAAATATTTACTTTTTACCTCCAATCTTCTGACTAAATTGATGAAATGTTTAAAAAGAAATAATTTTTTTGCCTTGAGCTTCGAATGATATTTTATAGTGAAATACTAAAAGAAATATATCGTTTCATTTCATTTCATTTTCACTTCACAACATAAAAAGCCTGCTAGAAAAGCTGTAAGCTTGAGACTGATTAATAAATCTGCAGTCCATTGATACATAATTCACATGGAATTAAGACAAAACAATTTTCAAATCTGGAAAGCTTTGGATCGCAACGAGTAAACATTTCTCTGAGCAGAGTGAATAATCACCTTTATAACTGAAACTGATTTGAAATGCACCATTTAATCTGTCTTCTTATTTCCTCATTATCAGTATAATTAAATCTGATATCACACATATCTTTCAAACCAACTGTGATCCTGAATGAAACATAGTAGTTTGGTTATCAAAAATATTCAGAACAATAAAGATAAGAAAAGATACAGCCTAGCTTACTGTGCATTTCGTCCATTAAGCACTGACTCCACTTGCTGGACAATGGACTGGACTGTCGTTCCTTCATATTCATATACAACAGGTATAACCCCAAACAAGACTGCATCTAAAAGCAACTGAAAAGAAAATTGCACATACAGTTTAGTGAATTTTCAGATAGACATGACAGAAACTTTCCTCAAGCATATATGAAGAGTAAAATGAGTGGGAGATTTGTCACATAATCTAACTTTTAAATAAAGCTTAGAATGATAATAATTATACTGAATCATGATTATACATGTTGAATGTTGGGTATACGTGAGTATGTATTGTGAAGTACATCATGTGTGCGCACTGTGTCATGGTGGTATATGTGGGTTCGAGACAGTGAGGGCTGGTAGGTTCGAGAGAGTTCAAGACGGGCTGGTGTCTATATAAGGGCTCAGCCGGAGAGGAAATAAAGGAAAGTGCAATGCAGTGAGTGCCGTATGCATCGGAGTTAGACAGCTACCCTGAAGTTTATATTGTTGCCAATCACCTGCAATAAATTCTGAATCATTTCGACGTCAAGATTCCTGTTCTTGTGTGCATCTTGTCTGCATTCACCACCTGATTACCACTTACAACGTCACAACTAACACCCATTCACATTCGAAATTCGTGACAATAATAATAGGCCGCTTTTGATTTGGTCAGTGCAGACCATGGCTGATGTATCCGTCCTGGGTATCCACTCCACTGGAGCAGAGTCGCCTGTGGCTGTAGAGGCTGATTCAAAAATTGCAGTCGCTATCACACAGGTCGCGTCTAAGGGTAGCCATTGGTCTTTAGGAGTACCTGTGCTCCTTTCTAAATGCAAGTTTTTTTACTGCTACATGCGTCAGTTTCTCTTCTCCAAGCTTAAGTTAATGAGTCTGGATGCTGTCAGCTGCAAGGTCCTCCCAGATTCAGTGTCAATGTCAAGAGATTTCAGATCTCTCTTGATGATGTCTTTATAGCACAGGTTGAGGCACCCAGTGTTTCACCTCGCAAACAAGGGTTCTCAATAGAGTGTCTTGGGGATTCTACCATCTTCCATGTGGCAAATATGGCCCAGACAGCAAAGTCTGTGCTGTTGAAACAGGGTGTACATATGAAGAGGCCAGGACAAGACACAACCTCTGTGTTGGTAACTTTGTCCTACAGACTATGACCAGAATGTGATGTGACATCGAAGATGGAAAGCATTGAGCTATCTTTCTTGCGTGCTAAACATTGTCCATGTCTTGCTCTTGTTACGGCAGTGTGATGACAAAACAGGCATTAAATACCACCATCTTCATTCCAATGGTCAGTTTGAGGTTTGCCCACACTTGATTCATGAGGCAATTGCTAAGCTTGGCCAGTGCTTACGCAAGTTTCTGTCACACTAGTTTCACATTCAATTCCTTTAGTTTGAATTTGCATCCCCAAACACACATTCTTTCTCACTATCATCCGGTGACTTATTGGGTCTTACTCTGGGTGGCACTCCTGCCCAATCATGACTGGTCATGTTCGCATGTGCAGGCTCAGGTGGAAAACAAAATAATACGTGTCGAAGACAATACATGCGGGGTTTCTAGCTTGTCTTCCCCCAAGGTGGGCTTTCGTGGGGTCTTACGGGTGATCTGGCCCCTCCCACTTGCATAAAACAGATTTGGCTCCGAGGGTCACAGAGAATGTTGGTCGTTGGGAACACGCAGGGTGAGGATGGCTTTCCCCCACTGCGGTCCCAATCGGCTCAGCTTTGCTAATATTCCACTCAGGCTCAAACTGTAAAAAGACAAATCACTATAAACAAAAACCTCCTGGCCTGCTACTGCTACAAACAAGTGACCACTGACCACTCTTGTTTATACTGCCATTGCCATAATGACCCAGAAATAGATTTGTTCCAACCAAGCAAAAGGTTGGAAATACTGGCGTCTATTTTTAGCAGAGGGTACAAACACACCAAACTATTCACAAATTTGCCTCATTTTTCGGTTTGACCCTGTTATGGTGGGTAGGAAATGTATGACTAAAACTCTTTGTTGTGAGTCTACTGATGCCCTCCAAACAATAGTAGTAGTAAATAGTGTTAATGATTTAATGACGTAGGAAAAAGTATGATGTACTTCCGGTGTTACGTTTTTCCTGAAGTTTTGCGTTCAACCAGTGTTGTGGAATTTCGTAGTGGAGCGCAATACACGTAGATGAGTGTTCTATTTTCAGTAGGGGGTACAAACACTCTGCCGGGGATTTCCAGATCTGTGCTTAGTCGAATATGAACTATTCCTCTGTGTCATTCTGACTGGATCTATTCAACTCTTCTAAAATGAAGTGTTGTTCATCTGCTCGCACAAAAGCACTATTCCTCATAGAATTTGTTATTTTTGTGTGAATAATCAGCAATGGTTGGGGCATAGACACTGATGATGAGTAACTGAAGCCCTTACAAGAAGAAGCACCTGAGTTAAATATCACACAGGTTGAGTGAATAGCAATAATAATAATAATAAAAAATCATCTCCAGGATTTATCGCCCTCCCTTACCCTTCACCACTCCACTCCTCTTAGGCAATGGATGCTTATATGTCTTGTTGACCTGTTTCACTAATATCTGAGCCAGTAAGCCACAAATTCACATTAAATGGGTCTAAGAGATCAAGTGATCACAAACTTGCATAGGCTAGTGCTAGTCTTCTCTGTTGCTTCCCTCTTATTTCAACAAATACCACATTTGGTGGTGATAGCTAAAATTACTGCCTCACTTCCTTTTCAATATCACTTTTGGAGCTCACCCTCCCCTGTTTAACTATTTATTAAATAAATACAGTGGAATCCGCTTAAACCTCTTGGGACCAAGAAAAAGTGTTAACATTAAGCGAGATTGACTTTATCTGTTTTCAGGGTGCACAATCTCTGGAAGGCAGGGGGGGGGGGGGGCCCGATACCCACAAGGCCAAGTCGTCAGCAAACTATACAGGGCTTCAGAATGTGTATTGTGTATTTATTAGGTTAGATCAATGCCCCTCATCTCTATGAAAAAAAAACTCAAAAAAAATGACTAACTTCTCTTAATTCCCCCTCTTACCTCTAAGCTAGAAGTAGTAGTATTTTGCCTTGAGTCAACATCTTTCAGAAGTTTCAACTTTGTATCCAAATGAGACCGTACTTCTCTCAAGCATTCAGATCACAAAGTTGAGGATAAGTTATTAATAACAATAGGTTGACCAGTCAGCGAGTGCAGAATGCAGGAATGAATGTGATCTCACATGTCTGAAATCGGGCGCAATGGCTGTCTGCACTTTGTGAGGGTGTGTGTGTGTGAACAAACTGGGTAAAGCGAGCCGAGTGTGGATAGGTGTTTGTGTATTTTTTGCACAACGTGAGGCAAGCGAAGAGGGCCAAGCGTGGAACCGTGTGCCACTTGGAGTAGCGTGTGTGTATATCAAGGTGGTCAGTGATCAGTTGCTTTGTACTGCGCATGTGACAAAGGCAAGAGCCGAGCCTGGAACTGCTGTGTGGCTGTGTATTTGTGTATCCCTGCCAACGCAAGACAGGGAAGAGAGTCAAGCATCTTCACAATAGGCCCACGGGCTACACAATGTGTCATAGCAAGGCGTCTCTCTCTATTTCCCTGACTTTTTTTTTTCTTTATCATCACCATTTATGGCTGTCAGTCGGCATGGGTCTTTGGAGTTGACTTTAAGCAGTGTCACCTCTGAAGGTGTTGACATTATCAGAAACAAGACTAATGAAGTAGAAGGGGAAAAAAACAGGACCGTCGGTACGGGTTGACTTTAACTGAGAACTGACTTCAAGCAAGTTGACCTCTGCAGGTTCCATATATGTACATAATGGCTAACATTGTCATTTTGTTGGTGCTTTAAAATTTAACAAGGGCAAGATCTATGTGGTGTCACTGTACTGAAAGGAATTAGAGATGTAGAGTAAGCCCTTCACTTTTTCCTTCCCACCCTCCCCATTTTCATTTCCTATCACCTATCCCACATTCAGCAATTCTGCACAATTCAAAATATTGCATTTTGATGAATTATGAGTATAATATCAAAAGAACAGACAAGCATCCGAAACAGTTCTCCATTCACAAACCTCAGCTGCGGGCACTCGAGAAGATATCAGAATGATTCTTGGATTTGTGGTTGTTATGTTTGTGAAAATTCCAGCTGTGTGAATCTTCTTGAACTCAGGCTTGAAACTGCACAGATAAAACAAATTTCAGATTAAAATTTTAAAAATCTCTTAGTGACTTGGCATTTCAAATTGCTTGTACTTCTGATGACAAATAGCCAATGTTCACGTATGCAAAATAAAAATCCAGCTATAAAACTATAATATTAAGGTTCCATTATTAACCGCAATACATTCACAGATAGGTAAACTGACATCTTAAATGTTACTGCTTCATAAATTTAGGTTTGCATACCAATGTCTATCATTAAGAAACAGTGACAAATAGGTTGCTGCATTTTGGCTAGTTGTATGTATGGATTGCTCATGGTGCAATGTACTGACTTTTGTATGGTGACCTATTATGTTAAAAATGACAGGATGATGTGTGGCCTTGTTTTTGTAAACAGATTACCCAGAAAGCAGCTTGAGAACTGGGTGCTGTGAAGCTCGTGGAATCCAGAAGTATATGCATGACTGTCAGTTGGCAATCACTGGCAACACTTAGGGGAGGATTTCAAAAGAGATAAGAGAAATGCATAATGTCTGTAAAATTCAGAAATTTGATCTTGTCTTCCCAACAGAGACGGCTCTGCCCAAGGTCTCACATCTCTCTGGAACTAACAAAAATTATTCATTCTGTTGATTCCATCACTGTTCCCCTCTCAATTTGATCTAGTTGTTGAGAATAAGCCTGAGCTGCAGATGAAGAAGATGCAATGTCACAGCTCAGTGTAATCCCAACATGACTCAATACCCAGAAGGAGATGAGTTTGTCCTTCAGGCAGGACAAGGGTTCAGCCAAAATGCTGAAGTTCTGTTGAGAGGACTCTAGGTGTCTAAAGCCATGTCTTTGGCTTCAATGTCAATAATGAAAATAAATGACTTGGAGTTTAGGCCACAGCAGGCATTGCCAGTAACAAAAATGAGCTGCAGTTGATGACTTCCTAATCCTTCTTTAAATAGACTTCTCTTTTGAGGGATTTGTTCAAAAACCCCTTGAAGGTATTTCTTTTAGTCCTCAAGGGAAGCCTAGAGCATCCATGGTCATTGTATCCACCATGGCGAGACACTCTGGAGTGGGCTAAATCTCACCTCATCCTGTCTGCTTCAAGCCTTCACACGCAGAGACTGGAATCAGAATCCAAATGTTTTCAAGCATTTGCGCAAAACAGAATATACAGACATGCTGATAGAGTGGGATTTCTGGTGTAATAATTTCATGTTGTGCAACATGCGAAGACAATTTGTCACAAGGGTCACAGAGAGAGGGCTCCCCACCCACAACATACAAGCTATACTATATGCTTCCGGGGATAGTCTGAAGCCTTGACAAGGAACAGAGTCAAGTTACTTGAGGTACATTGCTTGAGCTGTGCAAAAATGCTAACATAATCAAGTTTTGATCAGATAAGGGACCTGTACAGTGCAAACCTGATTTTTTGTTGTGTCATCAGATGAGATCTTGGTTGCCATGCAAATTGTTTTGAAAGGAATTACTACTCTTCATTAAACAATAGTAATAATAAATAAAAATCACCTTCAGTTAGGTTTATTTCATGAATATAACATTTATAAAATAGACAAAGAATACAAGAATTAGTGCAACTCATTTTTGTCCGACACTTATGTACACATATTAGTCTCTGTATCAAATTAGAAATTCCTTGTTTACCTACATCTGTACACTTGTGAAATATACTTTAGCTATATATAGAAAGAAAAACTGAGCATTCTTTACTTTGCACATCCTGACTGAAAAGATGTGAGTACTGTGAATTGTGGAGTTCCTCACTAGAATGAACATTTTTATTTTTTTTCTCTCTCAGAAAATACAGTTACAATCTATACAACTTGGCTTGCATGAACTCATTATTTTAAGATGATATTCCAATCAGCAAAATGGAATACGTTTTTTTTTTTTCAGTACAGGTAGAAAGAGGAAAAAACTATTTTATGATTTCGATATAGAGGCATTTTTTTAAAAGTGCCTTTGAAAAATGTGTTATTAAATTAAAAATGGGTCACAAGAATTTAAGAAATCACACTCTTCATCATTTTCAAATTCTTTTCATTATAATAAAATTTATTTCCTGAACTTTTTATGGTGGTTTTCACCTTTAAACATTCTGACAGTTAAGTGGCATGTAACAATTAATATCTTCTCATATGACTCTGCAATGTGAAAGTCGAGATAACCACTAGCAAGGAGGTCGAAAGACAAAAAAAGACAAAAAACAACCGAGTAACCGAGTAATATGAAAGAGAAAAAAAAAAGGATTTCATGTCAAATTAATTTACTTTGTACTAGACTAATTATCTTTTCATTTCAAATTGCCAAATACAAATAATTTGCTTATATCAAAATAATGAGCAGAGTTTACATTTGAATTTGATGGCATTTAGTAACTAGTGACTACCTTGAGACGGTGAAATCTTGTTAGCTAGTAAGCCAAAAAAAAAGGCAGGTGGGGAGAGGGGCCTGGATGTAAAGAGACACATTTACTGAGCGAATAAGCCAATTTCTTTAATACACTTTGCAAATGGACAAACCCGTTTTCAAAAGAAAACTAAAGAACCAAAGACATATAATGCAACACATAATTTGACAGATTGACTTTAATTTCATTCACAAATTCAACTACCATACAGATATAAAATAACTTATGGCTGGGTACAACCAATATTTGCTCCTGCACTGCAGACTGCACACATGAAAACAATTATTTTAACTTTTCACATATGACACAAGCGTACAACATACTGAAAGGATCTTCAATTCATCACAGTCTACCAAAAAGGTGGGCTAAATCTAGACTAACCTGAACAACAGAAAGGAGAAGCATTACCTCAGCTGGCTCTTGTTTCAGACTAGGTTGTAAATGTTTATTAATTCTGGGACAAAAGCATATCTCAACATCCAGTGTATGATGTATCTTGTTTATCATTAATACAGATATTTTCATTCTAGAATGCTTCCTCCATAAGAGCAGCAGTGTGAACACCTTCTGCTACCGTCTTTTCTTACAAGTTCACTGTGATATCCCACGACAATAAATGATTTATCTTGTCAACCGCAGTGCAAGAGTATGACACTATGTTCATATATTATACATAATTGTTGATACAATATATGAACAACTGAAGAACTGAAACCATGTGACTGATTTCAATAAAAATAATTTGACAACTGACAAATTTTCAAAAATCATATAACAGCAATACATCAATATACAAAACCATTAATCATTACAGAATGATGCCTGTCACTGTTGTCGATACTTCACTGCTAATAGAATAATGCTTATTATGACAAGCACTAGTTTATTGGTAAAATATATTCGGGGTACAACACAATGAAATCAGGCTCTCATCAAATTTTGAGCATATGGAGTTATTGGTATCACTGTGAAAGTTATTCATTTTCCTGTCTGTGTGTGAAAAAATTTTGGCTCTACCTTGAGTAGAAGATGAGATATTGGCAATCATAAACGATAGGGGTGACCGGTTGCTGCATCTAAGTTAAGTGAGAAAATGGCCAATCACTTTTGTTAATCCTTATTAGTCCTTATTGGGCTTTTACTCATTACATTTCAGTATTTATCTCTGAAATGCATTTTTAGATTGATATAGAATTGTGTTAAAAATTCATTCACTGTTGAAAAACATGATTTCTCTGGTCATCACAGTTTGATGAATGCCTGATTACATCGTGTCGCGTCTTATTTTTTTTTTAGTACCAACATCACAAACCTCCTCATCACTGATGCAGTGGGTGGCATCCAGTCAGTGTCCACTAAATCATGGAGACGTTTTTCTTCATGGTTAGTAAGTGTTAGCTGATCACACAGGGTTGTCTTATTAGCCTTTGGTAGAGAATAATCTTCCCCAGCCTGCAAATATGTAAATAAAAAGAAATGGAAATAGAATTTAAAGTTTTCTAGAATTTAAGTACAACAAAATTTTACCACTGGTAGGAGCATGGGTTCTTAAGTGTCCAGTTATATTTGTGAACTATTCCTTCTGACAACTGTCATTGAGTATCATATTTATCCTATCACATCAGGCCATAAACAATGGCATGGAAATGATGAATTAAATCTCATAGTTATGACTTGCTGGATAATATCATTTGGTAATGGGTTGGAGTATTTCTTTCTTTCTCTCTCTTTTTTTTTTCCTTTTCTTTCCTTTACATCTAACTGTTGTGCACAGTTTAGTTTCCTTTGTTAGTCGAGATGTTGACTTTGTTTTTCTTTATATATATATATATATATATCTATATATATTTTTTTTTTTTTTTAATGTTTGTGGCCATATCAAATCTAAAAGCAACCATCCATTGGAATATGTCCTTTGTTAGTACAATATCATCTCCGTGTGGAGGTCACTTCTCTTAGAGATGGAGGGCCCTGTACGGCCCAAATAAAAATAAACTAAAATGTTAAGTGCCAGACTTCCATACTTAGTGGACTACCCAGAGATTTCCCGCAGCGCCGATTTCCCGCAGCGCCGTTATTTTATTATTGCCCTCTGTCACTATCACTTCCAGCATGTCAAGGAATGTCTTGTCAGATGGGTACAGGGTAAAGTATGAATAAACCTAGGTCTTTAAAACTCACTTCATGAAGAAAGAAATCAGTAAATGTTCATTATTTGCATTTGTATAGAAAGTCAGTCCTCTTGTTCAGATATTTCAAATTCACTTTCAAATTTGTTCAGGTAAACGACATCTATTAATAAAATTATGATTGTTATTATTTGCCGATTCGACAGGATGGGGAGAATATTCTGAATTAATTAAGAGATCAGGTATGAGGCCAGACATTGTGCTTAGCTTGAGGATTGTGAAGTCGTACATCCTTGTCAAGCTAACTGTTCCATATGAGACAAACATAGAGGAGCAGCACGAGTACAAGATGGCCAAGTATCAAGACCTCCTGATGGGCTTGCGAAGAGCTGGAGTGAGGGCAAACATCTTTGCAGTAAAAGTGAGAGCAAGGGGGCCACTTTGATGCAACAGTATATTCTCTACTGAAGAAGCTCAACTTAAGTGGCCGGAATATTAGAAGTGCCCTGCGTGAGCTAGCAACAGTAGCAGAGAACTCTTCCTCTTGGATTTGGTGCAAAAGGAACGATGTGACCCCTGCACTGCTTGATGCTGGACAGTAGATTAAACAGAATAAGTTATGCCATAATAACAGTGGCATGTGTAGCATAGCGGTTTGAGTACTGGACCGAAAACCAAACGGCACTGGTTCAAATCCCACCCAGGGTCCTTGAGGAAAAAAAAGGTTGGTGACAGACATTGGGAGTCGTGACCCCGGTGTGGCCTGGGTTCTAGAACATGTCAGGAAGTTAAAGGCCGAAACATCTAATGAAAGAACCCACTCTTCTTCTGAAGACCGTCACCTGTCTCGCTCCATCTGAGAAGTTTTCCTACCACACATAAAACTACTTAAAGCCAGGGGTGTCAGGGTCTGGGTCGGACGTCCCGCTTGGCAAAAGGATAGTGATGTGAACATTATAACCTCTCCTATCCAGGGAAAGTGACTGTCGCTGTGCCTATGGCTTGCTGTTCATACTGGCATATGGCCTCTCCTTTCCAACTGCATCTCCAGCAACACCTTCTCGTGGTGCCTTCTGTTCTCATGGAGTTTGCTGCAGGCGAGACCGATACCCAGCAATATAACTGAGTAATGGGCAGATTGGGCTCACATTAGCTTTGGTTAGCAACTGGAGAAGGAAAAGGCTGACTTCAAACCCTCAAGTGCCCAGCGTGTAGAACATCTGAGTGCATCTTTGGCAACCATGCCCCAGCCTGGGTTACCGGCCCCCGTGCCTCCGAGAAAGGCTTTTGAGCCAGAGGCTAGAAGAAGGACACTCTGATGCAAAACCTAAAGCCTGGCAGTCACCACAGCTGTCTCAGTCTGCTAAGCCACTGCAGTAGGATCCCAGCAGAAAGAGTGGGATCAGTTTGCACACGCTGACTTTCACTTAAAAACTACTCATCGCAGGCAGGAAGAGAAGAAATCCTACAGCGATGGAGAAGGGGTGAAAACAACGGGTACGAATACTGATGACCACACAGCTCAGGTGGTTGGGCCACATCTCACATATGGAGAATTCCAGGGTGCCAAAAACCATCCTCTACAGTGAACTTTGCCAAGGCAAGCATGATCTCGCGGTCCCCCTCAAACGTTTCAAGGACCAACACAGGCTGGCATCAACCACAGAGAATGTGAACAGCTGATGGAGGACAGACTGAACTGGAGGACAACTATCAAATCTGCAGCAGACAGCTTTGAGGAGTCAACAAAAGTTGCAACTCAAAAAAGTGTCAGCGACGTAAAGAATCTTCAACCCAACCTGCAACCATCAACGAAGACTATGTGCCTGAACTGCCCTGGAGTCTGCAAGTCCAGAATTGGCTCGCACAGCCACCCAAAAGCATGTCATCTGGGTTCAACTTCAACCTCTTCTCAGTGATCTTTGCAAGTGAAGAAACAGCCATCATCACTTAAAGCAAATAAAAAGTAAATAAACCACACTAACAGGTAAACTGCTACGAACGGCCGCTGATATTTTGCAATTGTCACTGAGAACACATATCAAACCAACTGTATGGAAAACCGGAAATAATATCTGTTCCAAAAACAGGAAAAATTACTTGCTTGAATGACTTGAGGCCAGTAGTCTGTCATCAATTATATTAAAGTGCTTTGAAAAAATTATATTTTGCCCCACATCAAATCCAAGTTAGATCCCTATCAGTTTGCATATAAAGAAGAACAAATGTTGAAGATACCATGCTTGTACTTTTAGACATTTTCAAACATCTTGACGGGATGTAGACCTATACTAGGGTACTCTTTGTTGATTTTTCATCCATTTTTGACATTATCCAGCTGCATCTCATGGTTGAAAAGCTGATGTCATCAAATGTGGACAATGGCAGTGTTTTGTGGGTTTTAGAATTTTTAACTAATCAACAGCAGTATGTAAAGCTTCAGAACGCTATATCAGATAATCATAACTACCAACACTGGAGCACCTCAGGGTTGTGTTCTCTCCCCTGTATTTCATCTCCTCTGCCATCAGGCACTCCATGGTAATATGAGAACCGCCGCGCTTCCTGCCACTGGTCACTTCGCTTCACACTGCTTCACTGGTCGGGCGCGTTTCTTCCTACTGGTATCAGTAGAAACTTATTAAAACTTTGTGATATTAATTCATTCAGATTTTACTTGTGGACAAGTTTGGTAAGTAGCTGCATGCAGTAATCTATACTAGTTTCTCATCTAGATATCACAATTTACAATCATTGTTGATTTACAGAACATATTAATATTTTAAGATAGACTTATGTTTGTATTCGGGCTCTTGCGGCATCTTATGATAATCTAGCCCTTGGGGCATTTAAATATTTGATGCAAATTAATTACAACCCTCAGGGGATTTAAATATTTGTATTCAGATTGATATCAGCCCTCAGGGCATTTAAATATTTGATACAAATTGATATCAGCCCACAGGGCATCTAAATATTTGATACAAATTGATATCAGCCCTCGGGGCATTTAAACATTTGGTGGGAATCAATAACAGCCCTCGGGCATTTAAATATTTGATACAAATTGGTACCAGTCCTTGGGGCATTTAAATATTTGATACAAATTGATATCAGTCCTTGGGAAATTTAAATATTTCATGCAAATTGATATCAACCCTCTGGGCATTTAGATATTTAGTGCAAATCAACAACAGCCCTCGGGGCATTTAAACATTTGGTGGGAATCAATAACAGCCTCCGGGGCATTTAAATATTTGGCACAAATCAACAACAATCCTCGGGACAAAAGTTAAGGGCATTAGATCTGCAGTGGATACAGTTATTCAACTGTTTGTATCAACCCTTGGAGAGAACCACATTATCAGTTAATAAACCCTCAGCATAAAACTGACTGGATTCTTTTGAGCCTCCTGGGCACAGCTTACAGGCTTTGAACTGAATGAACAGACAAAATGTCGAGAAAGTATGAGATCTGTGACAATGAAGCACTATCGGTGCATGCTCCCTCTGAGGAGGATGTCCCTTCAATGTCAAATACCGATGACACTGAAGTGGCGAAAGCACTTCATGAAAATAAAATAGTAATGAGGGAGATGATGGATTGCCTTAGATCTTTCAAGGGAAAGAAACGAACTAGATCTAAACGTTCCTCGTCTTTTGTCTTCCTCTTCATCATCATCCGAAGGGTCAGGAGCCCTCTCTTCCCGCCAAAATCCCCGCTCACCATCTCCACTCAATAGCCCTACCCCGACTCATAAAGGGAAAAAGATTACCTGACAGATCAGGGTAACGAGAGACCATAAAAAATGGTGTGACCGCTCCCCTTCCTCTGACTTGACCATTGCAATGCTGGGGGCGAGATTGTTATCTCAACACGGAGAAGGGTCAACAGGGTCAGTTCCCACTGTTGACCAGAGCGGTACAAGTAATAAAACTAACAGAAGCTGGCACTCAATATTCCGAGCAGCCGAGGAAGAATTTGAGGAAGACAAGGAGACCTCTGGTCCTGTCACCGAAGATCTGGCTACATTCGTGAATAAAGTTTTCACAAAGAATGCCAGGTACAAAAAGCTGAAGGATAAGACCAGCTGTACAAGCGTCCGGATAATTGCCCTGATCTCGACACTCCTCTCACTAACCCAGAAATATGGGCAGTACTCAAAGGTCACGCTAAGAAAACGGATACAAAGTTGATCTCCATTCAAAGACTCGTGGGGAAAAGTGCGGTGGAGGTAGTGCAAGGTCCAGATGCACTTGCGAAATCAGACCCATCGCTGACAAAACAGTTAATTGACGCTCTAGTCCTACTGGGCCATGCCTATCAGTGCCTCACTATCCACAGAAAAGACCACCAAAGATTTGCTATGCCTTGGGATATGAGAGGCATTTGTGACCCCTCGGGGGAAATAAATCATCACAATATCTCTATGGAGATAGTTTCAAAAAAGCCCTTAAAGACGCCCAAGAGAACAAGCGCCTTACTGCAAGCCTAAGAGCAGGCAACGCAGGCTACAAATGTAATGCTGCTTATAAAGAAGGAGGAAAACATTTTTTAGACGCACGAGAGTATCAACGGCACCCAAAGTGGTGGAAGAACCAAGAATGACCTTTCAAAAAACCACATCAGTCTCGATACAAGAAGAAAACAAGCCCCTCAGTAAAAGTAAGTCCAAAAGCCTTGTACAAAAAACTTGGCCTGAACATACTAAGTCACAAACAGAACGAATTCATTGCAGGGCAGCTGGCTGATTGTAAATCAGAATGGTTAAAAATAACATCTGACTCAGAAATACTCAATTTAATAAAAGGCACATATATTGAATTTGACAGTGCCATGGTGCCAGCGCATTCCGGAAAAGACTCTGTCTTTACAATAGACAATGATCAATGCTGTCGATGAAGAAATTGAGAAGTTATATACCCAAAAGGTGATTGTCAAATCAAATTATGAAAAGTGTGAATTCATTTCTGACATATTCACAAAAAAGAAACAAGATGACTCTATCCGGCTGATTTTAAATCTTAAATGCTTAAATAAAAATGTGCATTATGAAAAATTTAAAATGGAAATGTTTAAGGCTGCCCCTGCTCTGATTACTCCCTCCTGTCAGATGGCTAGTGTGGATCGGGTCTCAACCTATTACTCTGTTCCCGTTGCAGAAGCACACAGAAAATTCCTATAAAGTATATATGGAAAGGCCAAAGGTATTCCTAACCCAAATGGGTTAAGCCAAGTGCCCAGAAATTTCACGAAGATTATGAAATCATTGTATGCTTACCTTCATGGCTTAAGCCATATCATCACAGGATATCTTGATGATTCTTTGTTGCTCAGCAAACACAAATGAGGACTGTATCTCTGATGTCTCAAAAGCAGTTCACCTGATGGATTCACTGAGGTTTACAATCCATCCCGAAAAGTCGATTTTAAGACCAACACACAGAATCAGATACATGTATTTGGAATTCATTATTGACTCCGCCTCTATGAGCGTGTCGTTACCCCAAGAGAGTAAAACTAAAGTAAAAGAACTCTGTGATAGGGCACTGACAACAAAACAGTATACAATCAGAGAAATAGCAACCCTGATAGGAACTTTGGTTTCCACCTTCCCAGCAATGGAATACAGTCCACTGTACTGCAGGAACTTAGAGGAAGATAAGAAACATGCCTTAAAACTGAACAAGGGAAAGTGGGATCGAAATATGCTTCTGAGCTCCTCTTCATCTGAGGAAATCAAATGGTGGCACGCTCAAATTGACAATGCATCCTCCCCCATATCCCATGGTGAACCGAATCTGATTATAACAAGTGATGCAAGCCTTAAAGTTTGGGGTGCTTTCTGCAATGGAATCAGAACAGGTGGAGCATGGACAGCTCAAGAGCTGAAGGTCACCATATTAATGAACTAGAACTGCTTGGTGTTTGTTTGCACTGAAATCTTTCACTAAGCAAAACACACACATTCATGTCAGAATATACCTAGACAATACTACAGCAGTAGCTTGTGTGAATAAAATGGGCTCAAGCAAATCACGCAAACTCAATACAATTACCCAACAGATATGGAAATGGTGCATTGAGAAGCTTTTATGGTTAAGTGCGGCCCATATTCCAGGTGCCCAAAGCACAGTAGCTGACTCTGAGAGTCGTGATTTACATGAAGACACAGAGTGGATGCTCAACCAGTCACTGCTAACAGATTCACTAAAAACCCTCGGGGTTGTGCCAACTATTGATTTACTTACATCCATAATCAGTTTTCAATATTTAAGCCGTATGTCTCATACAAACCAGATCCTGAGGCTTTTGCCATAGATGCATTCAGCCTAAACTGGGGAAAAGAATGTTTTTTAGCATTTCCACCCTTTGCTCTTATTACCAGGGTATTGAACAAGATCATGGCAGACAAAGCAACTGGCATCCTTATTGCTCCATTCTGGCCAATACAGATGCATTACCCAATGCTAATGAGGGTGCTGATCGACAACCCGGTGCTTCTGTCAGCACGCCAAAACCTTCTGCATCTGCCGAGCAATCCAAACAAAACCCACCCCCTTCACAAGAAGTGAGATTACTGGTATGCAGAGTGTCCGGTGTACCTACAAAAGCAGAGGCCTTTCTGAAACAGCAACTGATTTGCTCATGGCCTCGTGGCGATCAGACACCAAAAAGGCATATGAACAATATATTTCGAAGTGGCAAAGGTTCGCTGGTAAACACAAAGTGGATCCAGTTTCACCATCTGTAAATGTTGCTATTAATTTCTTAGCCATGTTGTATGACCAAGGAGCTTCTTACTCCTCACTATGTATTGCTCGCTCTGCTTTGTCTTATTTAAATATTGATGGTCAAACAATGTTTGGCAATCTTCCCACTATCAAAAGATTCATGAAAGGTGTGAAAGGCCTAGTCTGCCCAGGTCTTCAAAATGTACAATATGCGATCCTAAATTAGTCCTCAACCTGTTGGACACTTGGGTCCCAAATAACTCCCTTAGCCTTAAAGAGCTTACTCTTAAACTTGTAATGCTTTTAGCCTTACTTACAGGACGAAGATGTTAGACACTTCATAAACTGAGCATTGATTGCATGAAGATGACTAATGACAGGTGTATATTTACTATGTTGAAACACTCGAGGAAAGGAAGTCATTTACAGCCTATTGAACTAATCCCTTTCATTCCAAACAAAAACATCTGTATCATAGAAGTCTTGAAGGAGTATCTCTCCAGAACTAAAGAGCATCGTGTGGAAAATAAGGCAACACAGTTGCTGTTAAGTTTCCACAATCCATTTAAGCCAGTTACTAAAGACACTATTGCTAGGTGGATAAAGATAGTACTGGAATTGTCAGATATTGACATATCAGTGTATACTGCTCACAGTACCCGTGCTGCTAGCACATCTGCAGCCTCACGATCAGGCCTGCCAATTTTTTATATAATTAAAGCAGCAGGATGGTCCTGTGAGGACACTTTTAACTTAGTTAAAACTAAGTTTTATAAAAAACAAACTTCATGTAATTTTGGACAAGCTTTACTAAGTGCTTATTGGAAATAAAATCTTACCCAATTCTATTATGAGACATGGTCTTTATTTGCGTCCTTTGCTCATAGCCACAGCTCTAAAATCTCATATTACCATGGAGTGCCTGACGGCAGAGGAGATGAAATTATAGAAACAAACAAGGCTTACCTTGGTAAGGTGATGATTGTTTATGATTTTATCGACTCTGTCGTCAGGAACGGAGTGGTAAGATGCCCTCCCTATGTCAAATTGACTAATACTCCACCCTGAAATGTATAATTTCATCTTGACTCCTGTGTCTATGAGTGATCTGAAGTGTGACCAGTGGTGGGAAGCACGGCGGTTCTCATCTCACCACTCCATTCCTGACGACAGAGTCGATAAAATCAGAAACAACCATCACCTTACCAAGTGTAATGAATCATGATAGTGCATGTGGGGTATACGCGAATGTGTTGTGAGCAATGTTCAGTTGACCGTAATTGTGTGCTTAGTGTGTGGTGTGCTGCCGTGGAGCTTCGGGAACGATCTACACGGATCCTGTCAGGTCTCGTGTGTATCACGTGTCCTGGCGCCAGCACATTCCACACAGTTCGAGTAGCTCAGATCGGGCTGGTATATATATGAGGG